>JADRCD010231297.1:0-25029 GCA_019843815.1 Montemys delectorum
TGCAAGCTTTGTCTTGCCCCACCTACTTTGTCCATTCTTTTGTTTTCTGTGACACTTTATGGGTTCTATTCTACTATCCTTAGTGAGCAATCAGTTGTTCCTCTTTGTCCACCTTCTTGAGAGTATGAATGGACAGGACTGGGCTTTAATAAAGGTCTGAACCAATAAATACTTGCTGAGTGAATGATGAATGATGGGCCGTAGCTACTTGCTCTCTAGGATTCACAATGCACCAGGCTCTTTCTTTGGTCACAACTGTCTGTGTAAGTAGATAGCCCTCCTATCCCCATGGTGCAGATTATAGAATTAAGGCCAGACAGGATGAGTGGCAGCTAAAAATGTATAAGCTAGGAGTTTAACCAGACAGTATGTAATACAGCCTGGACTCCTGCTCTAAGACAATATATAATACATATGTAATATATAACTATCATACATAATATGTAACAACACAGTATATGATGATTTAACATAAAATAGTAAACAATAACAATATACAAAAAAACACAATCACATTATATAAGGTAACAATTATGGACAAATACTCAATCTTGCTCAAATAGAAACTACATTTCCAGTTTTATGCCATGAAGGAGTTAATCTGCTCCCTACCCCCATCACTGGGTAGATTGGGTTATGGAAGTCATTCAGATCTTTGAAGTGACAGATCACCAGTCAGGAAGCTCAGTATAGTTCTGTTGGCTCAGCCGGCACCATTTTCACAGAAGCAGAGTGTAGGGTGTAAGTACAGACAGGTGTGCCGAGATGCCATCTCTAGCAATTTGACCTTGTCTGAACCGTAGAAGCCATGGTAAGGCTGTTTTAGTGCATAGGCATTGCCCCAGGCAAGTTTCTCCTAAGACTGGTCTCTCCCTGTTAATACTGTGGTTTGGAGCTAGCGACATGCCCTGGCTCTCTGTTTTTTGTTTTTTGTTTTTTGTTTTGTTTTGTTTTGTTTTGTTTTTGTCTGTAACTAGAACAGATAAGGATCTCTTCACTCACTGGGCTGCTGCAAGAATAAGTAAGCAGAGGCATGCTAGAACTGAGCACAGTAGCTGGTGCATGCTGGGAGTTTAATAAGGAGTAGGACTCTGGGGAGGCATTACAGTTGTTAGAAACAAACATAGATCTTCTAGAGGCCAAAGTTCGGTTCTCAACACCCATGTCAGGCAGCTCACAACTGCCTAGAACTCCTGCCTGAGAGGACCATCCTTTTCTGGTCTCCATGGGAACCTGCACTCATGTACACAGACAACTACACAGACATACACACATAAAGATTATTTAAAATAAATCTGAAATTAGAATACAAGGATAGCATGGTATGAATATATCTAATGTCTTTAGATACTTGTGTACAGTCAATAAGCATTGCTAGGGGCAACATGTGAAGCAGAGGGTCCCAAGTATAACAGAAATCAAAAGAGCTAATGCTACTGACCCATGAGTTGCTGTAAAGGACATTTTATGTTCTATGTATTTTACCATGATAAAAACGCCTGGAGTTACAGAGGAAAAGGCAGGGGCTATGAGCAGAGATACACTATAGACTTTTAGTTTATATTATGCTTCTTTTGTGAAACTCAGTACCATCTACAAGGAAGGATTGTGGAGAGGTCTTTGCGACTGAGTGGTATTTTCCTGCATTCTGGCAACAGACATTGGCTTGGGGTCTTTGATTAATGAGACTTTTGCTGAAGGTCCATTGTGCCCGGCTCAACATGCTTAGGAAGGTGAGAACTGGACTGGAGTCTCAGCAGGGGGTACCCAGGCAGAGTCTAGCCTGTGGCTACAGGAACTTCATTTCACATTCCCTACCTACCTGCTTCCCTTTCCTTGACCTAAACTGTGTCACCCAAAGTGGCATTTGCCATTCTGAGAACTCAGAGCTGAAGGTGGCCCACAGGGTCTGACAGTGGTTTGGTGAGCACTGACCCTTCGTCAGGAAGATGATGAGAACCGAGAGGGTGTCCAATACTCTGGAAGTCAAGATCAAGAGACTGTGATAAAAGAACATGGGAAAACAAAAGGAATGGTGGCCTTGTGTCCTCTGGGGAGCTCTTCCCACATCCAGAAGCATTTCAGGCCTTAGAGAGGAAAGAGAATCAGAGCGTCTCATGACTGACAGGTGCCCAGCGATATGCGATTCTTTTTCTGAACTTTAAGGTAAGTTCACGTATATAAGGTGGCCAGTGATCTAGAATGTTGGATCATTAAACTTTGTGACCGTACAACTGGTAGGTTTTACTGGAGGAATTACTTGTCTGCATTTAAAAGAAACTTGGCCAGCAACTTGGGAGATGGTTCAGTGGGTAAAATGATTGCCAGAAAAGCACAGGGTCCCAAATTCCAAACTCTAGCACTCACATAAAAAGCTAGGCACACACCTATAATCCCCATGCTAGGGAGATTGAGAACAGCAGATTCCTGAGGTTTATTGGTCAGACAGTCTAGCAAATTTGGGGGGCTCTGGGTGAGTGAGAAACCTTGTCTTAAAAAATAAAGTAGGAGGCTAGTGAGGTGGCTTTAGCAGACAGAGGTTCCCAAGGTGGATTTTAGAACCCAGATGGTAAAGAAGAGAACTGACCTCCGCAAGCCATCCTCTTATCTGCTGGCATATACCATAAGATGTGTGTATGCACATGCATGCATGCTTACTCACTGGCACACACACACACACACACACACACACACACACACACACACACTTGCACCTTTTACTTGTACCAACACATACATTAATCAATTAATTACTATCTACAGCATGACTCCTACAGCTCCGATTTTATAATTTTCTTCCAGGCTGGGCTCTGCCTCATCTATGTTCATTCATTCTTCATTCATCTGATCCTGGCAAAGGCCTCTGACCTTTGAATTCCAGATTTCAGAGCAACCACTACTCATTTCCAGCCTATGTGTCCCCCTCTGTCCAGTTGCCATTTATAGCGCCATCTCTTGCAATTGTTTAATTTTAACAGTATTATCAGCAGCATAACCATCTGCCTATTGTCTTCTCTGTTCTCACAGTCAGTCTCCCTCATCTAGAGCCAGGCTGCCTCCTAGAAGAACAGCTGGGGGTGGTGGGCCATGGAACATAAAAGAAAGCCAACTGCTTGGCTTCCACCAGAATTCATGTGCTCTTAATAAACCCTGTGTGAGTCACAGGTGGGGCTGGAGAGGTGGCTTAGTAGTTAAGAGTACTGGTTACCCTTGCAGGGGACTTGGGTTCAATCTATAGCACTCATGCAGTAGTTTACAACCATCCTTAACTTCAGCTCCAGTCCCAAGAGATCTAGTGCTTTTTTTCTGGCCTCACAGACACATATGGAGGAGATATATATATATCCTCACTCACACATACACACACACACACACATATATATATACGTATATATATATATGTATATATATACGTATATATATATATAAAACTGTATGGGGAGATGTGTTTGCTCAGGTGTGTAGATGTACTTAGCCTATAATATACAGATATAGATATAATATGTAGATATAGGAGATAGATAGATAGATAGATAGATAGATAGATAGATAGATAGATAGATAGGGATAATCAAGGTAAGAGGCTAATGTGGGAGAATTTCCTTCAATAGAGAGACACTGAAATTGGCTTTTTCCTTCAATAAAATACTGTTTACTCCAGCAAACAGGAATTTTCACACTGAGGTTTCACACAGGAAGCAGAGAGATCCAGCGCAGGAGGGTAGACACATAGTTTCTGAAGGGCATGCAGCATGTTGCTATTGCTGATAATGTACCTTTTAAAATGTAGCTCTTTCATGGGTGTATCTGATTAGTTAAAAGGGTTACATCTCTCCCTATTAATGAAACAGAGAGAGGTTTCCAGTCAGATGAATCTGCCATAAATACCCAGTTCTAACTGATAGAGGTTTTACATTTTGGTTGATGTTAAGGGGTGCTTTCCTGAGTAAATGAGAAAGTTTAGCTGCCTCCTAGAAGAGCAGCTGGGAGTGTGGGGACTCGGACCATAAAAGGAAGATGTATTGCAGAGGATAGCAAAGCTATGCAATGTTCACATTTTTCTTCAATGCACAGGACAGGGCGCCAGTAGGAAGCCCTCTGGGAAGTAATTTACAGCAGGTGAAACTGGGGCTCAGAGAAGTTAATTGAACTTGCCCCGAGTCACACTGCAGATTTGTGATGGGAATGGGATTTGAACCCAGAGCCACTGAGTTACGATGTTCACCTTGGGAGAGTCTGAGTTATACAGAAATATTGGGTGTGTTTTATTGTCTGAGCATCAGGTGACCTGGCAGCAAAAGCTGGATTCTATTGAGCCATATCCCATAGCACCCAGATGTACTGAATTCTAGCTCCTGATCGGCTAGGAGTCATTCTTCTGTGAGATGGATAAGAAAGATATTTCAAGTACCATCAAATTTAAGCTCTATTAAATTCAATGTCTGTAGTAATTATTCTGAGAGCTGGGATGGGTGGGGTTGTTTTATTTTTGCTGCCTCTGAAGGAAAAAATGAACTTTAATTACAGTAGTGTCAATAAGAGACATATTTAAATTCAGCCATAGAAGGTTTGGTGGTGTGCACATGTAATCCCAAAGCTTTGAATGCTAATGCTGGAGGATCATAAATTCCAGGCCAGCTTGAGATGTATAGCAAAACCTTGTCTCCAAAAACCAAAACCATCAACTAACCAAATAATGACTGTGTGTTTGTTTTAAGGATATTGGCAAGAGAGATAACATGGTGTTTCACCAGCTCCATCTGTGTGATAAGCCCATAGATGGCCCAGCTGACAGCTAAGGGAATAATCATTGGCAGGACCAAGTCCAATGACACCAGCTCCAAACTCTTGTTTTCCTGTTTATGCTGACTTGCAGTCAGCCCTGGGACATCTGGGTAGCCTGTGTCTCTATGACAGTCTGATGAAGAGTGAGACAGGGACACACCCAAAATGTCTCTGTACTGTTCAGTGGTCATCATCAGCTCGACAGGATCTAGAATGGCCTGGGAGGTGGGCCACAGGGCATACCTGTAGAAGGTTATAGTGTTGATGTTAATATGTGAGAAGATCTATTCCTTTGGATATCTGTATCTATTCCTGGGATCCTGGGTTGTTTAAGTGGAGGGAGGGGGCTGAGCAGAAGTAAACCTTCTTTGCTTTCTGCTTGCTGACTTTAGATACAATGTGACCAGCAGCCTCCAGCTCCTGCGTCTTGGACTTCCCCATCAGGGTTGACTATTCAGCCCTGAGCCAAATGCCTTTTCTTAAGTTACTTTTTATCATAACATCAGGAAAAGTAAGTAAGATAGTTGCATCTGACTTCAAGAGGCGCTTCAAGTGAGAACCCCTGCCCAAGTGTCTTCTTATGTAATAAACTTCTTTCTACCTTTTATTAATAACAGGTCGTCCTACTGAAGCTGTTTTGTTGACCAATGAATATTTTAGAGGACTGTAGATTTGAAAGTAGCATACATTGTTGTTTATTCCTTCTGAGCGGATATTAGTAAAATTGTATTGAAATCTGCAGTTGAGTGCATCCTTAATGACAAACAACAGTTGACCCAACTGAATGTTCCTTAAATTGAACCAATGTGAGGCTGGATGGGAAGGTTATATTACAGGAAGCCAATATGTGCTACCAAACAGTATTGGAAGAAGATGGCACCCTCTTGAGTTGTATTAGAACTCCAAGAAGCAAAAACATCAGCAATGCTTTGTGGGGAGAGAGAAAGTGGAAAGTGTGTACTACTATCCGTGCTGGTTAGTTTCCACTGCCAACTTCACCCACCCACAATCATCTGGGGAGAACATTTCAACTGAGGGACTATCTAAGTCAGGTTAGCCTGAGGGCATGTCTTTGGAGGTTGTCTTGGTTGTTAATGTAAGACAACCCAATCTACCGTGGGAGGTACCATTTCCTAAGCTGGGCCCTGAATTGTTAAAAATGAAGAAAATGATCAGAGCTAGCAAGGATCAGTGCATTTATTCTCTCTCTGCTCTTAATTGTGGATATAATTCGTTACATTCTTGCCTCAGCTTCACCAAAATTATGGGCAGTGATTTAGAATTATAAGCCAAATAAACCCTTACTTTCCTTGCTTTTTTTGCTACAGTGTTTTATCATTCCAACAGAGTGAAATTTGAATATGGTCCACGTATCAAAGATTTCAAAGTAAATAGAATTTAATCAAGTCTGTATATCAGCCTCTCAGTTCTACTAAATTCACTCTAAGAACCCGTTTTCCTTATTTTGTGTCTCTTTTTTTTTGAAATATCAGATTAATTTCTCAAAGGTTAATCACATGGTGCTTATTTTAATTACGCCTTTCTGGTCACGACAAATGGCAGCATTTGACTTCTTGTAGCCTTCCTTTGTATTGTGTGACCAATGAGATTATTAATAAATGCCTTTTCATTATGGATCCAGGCTGTAGGTGCCCACGGGGTATGGGGCAGCCTCCTGTATTTTATTCTGGGTGCAGTGTCAGCAGGACCTTGCGGATTTGCTAATGAGCTAAATCCGGTTAGTGCCTCACGCCCTGGATGGCCAGAGATCTTTTAAACACATCATTGCTCACAGAGACTCAGCTGGACTCAGGCTGAGAGAGATTAACTCCTCATTCCAATTAGCCAAGAGTCCGACTGTTGCATGTGGCCTGCTTCTGTAGCCCCAAACCCCGGAACTCGATGACTGAGAGCTACTGGCCAGCCAACAACAAACCCTGGCTTAGAAAATGATGGCCTCAAGAAAGGATTTCTTTTATTATCATCATTTGTTTTGTGTGTGCCTCAGAGGCCATCATCTCCATTAATGGGGTGGGCATTTCAGAGAGATGAGAACTGTTCCACTTCTGGATGGCAACTGTGCAGGAGCAATCCACTGACTTCTTCCTAGAACTATGGAAGGCTAAGACCCAGGGACTGAGACACTGTAAATAAATCTGAAATCCTTAACCAGCTTCCTACATTTCAAAGCATGGCATGTCTATGGTATTTTGTATTCAGTGTTTGATTCTTTGGATAATAACTATACTGGTTTGTAACTATAGAATGTAGCAATCTCTATTCACTCTCTGCATATCAATTAATTTAGCCCTCCCAAGAGCTCTAGGACAGATCCATCTGCTTCAAACAAAACTGGTGGGTGGTATCTCTCCCTTTTTGTGTTCTTATCTCTTTCCCTTCTTGCAGTCCTTGAGTTGAATTCATGTTTAAGCTATGTATATTGTGACTCTGTATTTCCATGCAGAGGTTTTTATTTTTGTTAAAAAACACTTACTTTTAAATGCAGTGTACATTTGGGCTATTAAGTGCCAAACTCAAATCAGGCATCTACAAGGAAACTACATAGAAGAATAGGAAATATTGACAGAAATAAACAATAGAACTTTCAGAAATAAAGATGACAAGAAATTTTTTCTTTGATATTGCATCTTACAAGAAAAAACATGTACAAAATAAAATATTTGTCCTAGAAATGAAGAGGAGAAATGTATATAATTTTTTACTTTACTTAAGAGTAAAAATGATTCATAAAAATGTTCAATAGTAAAACATGTTCCAAAGTAAAGTAAAAAAAAAAAATCCTGTTCTGATTCCTGCCTATTCTCTATCAAAATAAACATACTTTGGCCCTTCCAGAGATGTCCAGAGGTCCTGAACAGAAATCAAGGCAAACACCCTAACCACAAGCCCATCTAAAAATCAATGAGGTTTGAAAAACCACTTGCTTTACAAGAGAATATAATCTTTGCAAGATACAAAGAAGATACAATTGGAGGAGTTGATAAATCCCTTTTTTTTCCAAAAGCAATACTGGGTACTTAAAGATCAAGGGTCATAATCTTTCCTGTTGTAACAGAAGGCAAAAATAAAACAGGATTCTACTTATATAAATGTTTTCTGAAGCTCCAGTTGTACATATATATATATGTATGTATGTGTATATATGTATACATATATATATATGCACATGCATGCCTGTATGCATACACACACACACACACACACACACACACACACACTGGTTTTAAAATGATTCCCCTATCAAGAGTAGCCAAAGGCAAAGCTTACCAGGGTCAAAGGTTTGAATGTATCTGTAAAGTGTCCACAATGGGCTTTTTCAAGAGTGTAATGGCTTCTTCACTCTTTGTGTCTGCAGGGGAGCCAGAGTGGCTAATGCTAGGATACTCAGCAGGGCAACAAAGAATGCACTTGAAAAAAATTACACAAGGCATGATGAGTATATGTTTGCACATGTGTGTGGAGGGTAAGGGAGGGTAGTAGAGGAATACAAACATCAGGAGTAGGTTTATAAAAAGCCCATTTTCTGAATGAGACCAGCTCGTCATTTGGTCCTAAAACATCCCTTTCTCTTGCAACATGAGTTCTCCAGGTTCACCCAGTGCAGAGTAAGCCTGTCTCTCTCTTGTGGATTGGACTCATCTGTGTAAGCCTGCTCAGTTCTCTTCTGAACTACACCACTAGGCACCTCTTCATGCGGTTTCTGCCATCAGCTACACCCTGCCAAACTCCTCTCATTTCTCAGAGTCTTGTGGGGTTTGGGAGGGGGAGGGCTGCTTTGTTCACCTGTGTATACCTTGACCTGAGGCCTTGTCGATAGAATGTACATGACACATGGTCAGTAATGAGTTTAAATAAAGGAAGATTCTGGCTTTCTTCTGAAAATGTGTTTATTGTCCCTAGAAAAGAGGAAATCTGAAATAACTGCAGGAGCTGTCAGGCTACAGAATTTTATTGTCTAAATCAATATATATATTTTTTCTATTCATGGGTGAAAAAAAATCTCAAATGAACCCATTCTATAACTTTTTTTAAAAAAATCTAAATATGAGCAAGCTGCCTGAAATAATTAGCAGAAATGTGCTGCAAGCTACTTCTTCGATGTCTACAGAATAGAAAGTCCAGGCATTTGATGGAAACAAATAATATTTTAGGGTTTTGGCTGCAAACTTTGAAGATATGAATTAGTCACAGTAAAAAGTATAGGAAGTATTTGGATTCTAGAAACTTCAGATTGGGGTTAACTGAACAGTAACTGAGCTCAAGAACTCATGTCTGGATTCATCCAATTCACCTAACACTCAAACTAGAAACAAATGCACATATAGTCGCAGCTGTCCAAGACTTCAACTCATGAAGGTGCTTAGTAGGAGAGAGAAATGTGAATGAAACACTTAGGCTCTCAAGTTGTAGCCCTACATGCTGGTATCTGGTATCAATTATCTCCTGTGCACGGGGACACACACACACACACACACACACACACACACACACACACACACACACCAGGTGCTGAGGAGCATGCCTGTAATCTCAGTATTGGAGAGGAAGAATCAGGATCTCTGGGGCTTGTTGTCCAGCCAACCTAGTCAAATGGATAAACTGTGGGGTCAGTGGGGGATGCTGTCTCAAAAAATAAGGCAGAGAAAGAGAGAAAAAGACCCCCAGTGTTGTCCTATGGCCTCCACATGCATAATCACATATTATATACACACACACATGGGTATACACACACACACACACACACACACACACACACACACACACACACACTGCAGACATTGAGACCCAGGAATTTTTATCTTAAATCCCCCATGTGTGCCTGGTGTGCTTGTCCAATTTTATGTCATGTCTTTAAGCATTGCATATTAGAATCACTAATACCCATTGCCGTCCTCCCAGAACTTGGAGCAGAATTCCCTGCTAATAGCATTCATCTTTTTATCTTGTTCTCTATCGTCTCAGCATGGTCTTAGCCAGAGAAGGCATCATCAACAGTGACGATGTCCATCAACTATCCTGGGCTTCCACAAATGAGTCTTCTAAGATGCTTTTTGTAAGCTCATGGGCTAATCGAGGGTATAACTTAATAGAAATTGTTTTAGATGCCTAAAACCTTCTGATATCCCCTAGGGTCTTTCCTCAGAAAATGTCAGATTTTCCCTTTAAGTTTTCTCTTCAACTTGGAGTCTCACTCCTACCCCTGTGCCTGTTTGGTTGGAGTCTCTCTAGATAAGAAAGCAATAATCAGTAATTGGGGTTTTTAAGATTTATTTTATTTGTAACTATGCATGTATATGCCTGTGTGTGGTTATGTGCATGTCAGCACAGTGCCTGAACAATCCAGAAGAGGTGGTCAATCATCCCCCCCAGGAAAGATTGTCAAATACCCTAAGTGCTGGAGATGCAGGCAGTTGTGAGCTACCTGACATGGGTGCTGGAAACTGAGTCGAGGTCCTCTGCAAGATCAACAAGTATTCTTAAAATAGCAGACAGATAGCCCACTCCGGGGAAAGAGGCAGATTTTAGTCTTAAGTGAAATTTTGACCTCTGTTTATGAGTCAAGTTGAATCCTTAAGTCAGAAACCCTAAGACATTTGGACTTGGTGATACATACCTACATCCATGGCTTGCAGGTGCGAGATATGGGAGCATCAAGAGTTCACCTTTGTCTCAACAAGCAAGAAAAGAAAAGGGTAAAGTGGGAAACAAAGTAGAAAACTATTAAGTTTCTCAAGAGATCTCATTCAATGCAGAGAAAGCAAATGACGCAGCCCTAAGCTGCACTTGAGCAGCTCAGAAGAAACCCTGCAGAGAGCAGGACAGATACTTGCCTGTTAGCGACTATTCTTGAGAGTGAGCAAAGCCATTTAGCTTGGATTTTCAAGGGCAATGATGATCTTCTAAATATCACTCAAGAACAGTTACCCCATCTGATTCATTTATGACATATACTTATGCACTGTGGTTGCGGACTCCTCATTACTTAGACCATCTAAGATTAGCTCCCCCAACCTAAATTAAATCAGAAAAATACATTTACAGTCAATTCATGTATCAGAACTACTTTATTCATCATCCTCTCTGCACATAGATATTTACATTTACCTGATCTACTTTTGAAACCTTTCTCCTCCTCAGCCACCCCATTTCCCCAAATTTATCATGGTTGCAGAATTGCCTGAGTCCTAGACCCTGAAAGGAGCAAAAGGGAGTAGCAATCCACGGTAAACAGGAGATGCTGCCTCAGTCATTGTGTGCACTCCAGAAAATATGCTGCTGCTCAGTTCTGATGCCCAGATTTTCAGCACCTCAACTTCTTCATCCATAAAGTAGAAGTTAGCAATGTTTCCTGTGAATCTCACAGGCAGGTCACGTGGTAAGACTTGTCCTGGCCCTGCCATGTAGTACATAACGCATCGTCAGCATGGATACAAGAAGATCCTTCTGTCTAAAGGGGTTTTAAAATGTTCTTTTCAGTGATGTGCGGGAGAAGGTTGTGTCTGGTCAATCACACATGTAGTCTTTCAGGTTTGAGGAAAAGGAGCCCTGCCTTTTTTCAGAATGTTGCCAGAGAAGTGAACCCAGGCTTCATGTCTAAGTCTAAGAAAACATAAAACTAATGCATAAAAACTAGAAATATGTTAGCATGGGCAAGACGGTGTGCAATCATTAGTACAAGAAAAAAAGATAGTTTTTTTTATTATAATGGAATAACCTCCACCCTCTGCCCATTTACCACATAGCACCTCTTTAATCCTATGTATTAATAGTCAGGACAGTAAGTGTGTGGATGTCCAGTCTATCATTTATTTATTTTAACTATACTAGTGTGTGTGTGTATATGTGTGGTATGTATGAGTATGTGTGTATGCTGTGTCTGCACGTGTGTGTGTGTGTGTGTGTGTGTGTGTGTGTGTGTATTATATGATACATGTGTGCATGTGTGTGGGTATTGTGTGGTACATGTGTGCATGTGTGTGAGTATATGTGTGTGTGGTGTGTATCTACATGTGTGTATATGTGTATATGTGTCTGAATGTGTGTGTGTGTATGTGTGTGGTATATGTTGTATATGTGTGGAAAGTGTATGTTTGTGTGTATACATGGGTACTGCATTGCAGTCCTTCTCGAAGCCAGAAGAAGGAATTTGATCCTCTAGAACCAGTGTTACAGTTTTGAGCTATCTTGTGGGTGTGGGGACCCAAACCTGGGTCCTCTGCAAGAGCAGCCACTACTCTTTAGTGAGTCATCGCTCCAGTTCTGGGATGCCTATTTTAAAGATCAGAAAAACAAACAAAAGCCAAGTAGCTTCCCCAAGGCTGATGTAAAAACAGCTATCAGAATTCGGCTTTAGAATGTATTAAACTGGGCTTCCGAGAAGACTTCCCTCACTAAGATCTTTAGTGCTTATGGTGTATAGACTGCAATATGCAGACAGGTGCATTACTGGACTTCCCACAAAGGAGGAAAATCCCCAAAGTGAGCTCAAAGGAGAAGTTAAGTGACTAGATGTAGGATTATGTGGTGGGAAATGCCTTTAACCAGACCTCAAGCGCAGAACATAATCATCAAGTGTAGAATGCAGGACTTTGACCTGGGCAGATGGGAGATGAACCTGAAAATTCCATAGAAAGCTCATACACTTGGAGACACTCCAGACTCAGTGAGAAGGACTACACACATCTATCTGGACCATGTGATCCAACAAGGATGCTCATCTTCATAAACACACACACTCACACACCACATACACCATACATACCACACATACATACACACACACAATATTAAATTTTCAAATTCATTCTTCAGAAAAAAATGAGTAACTAGGCAGCTTTATATCAACAACTCATACAATACAGAGAAAAATCCAGGGAAATATAGTTAGTAAAATTATACATAAATACAAAGAAAATTGATATGATCCCTTCAGGAAAAGCAAACAAACAACAGCAAAACACAACTCCAGGCTTGGTTGATACTATAAGTAAAGACTAGATGTTTAAAATAATTTTGTAAACTACATGATAAAGTCGTGTATTTTGTCAGCATTTAAATAATTTAAAGAAATTAAATAACTTATATTAGCATATAAGTAGGTAAGGTTATTTTTAGAAGCTAAGAACTAGAAGGGACTTCATTACCCATTGAGGGTTAATTAACAAAAACTACAAACATCACATATAAGAATTCCCTTAAAACTAGAAATCAGAGCTGGGCATGGTGGCACAGGCCTTTAGTCCCAGCACTCCAGAGGCAGAGGCAGGTGGATCTCTGTGCATTCAATGGCTGGTCTACAGAGAGAGTTTTAGAACATCCAGGAATATATATTGAAATCTTGTCTCAAAACAAAATGAAATAAAAACAAAAACAAAATCTCACATGTTCAAATACCTTGCACTTATTAAAGTCCTAACAAACACAATAATGCAAGAGAAAAAAATGTATAATCAATTAGGATGGAAACTGTAAGAATTATATAGTAAAAATTAAAACAGAATGATACAGTTAATGGTCAAAGTGGAAACGTAACCTATGTTTATAAAAGAAATCATTACTATGAATAAACTTATTTAATTGGGCTAAGTGTGAATTTGTTTATAGAAGATTCCATGTTCAAATATGAGCAATAACGTGCTAGTTATTTTTAAATTCTTTCTAGTTATCACAAAATGATAACTATCCTAGGAACTAACACGTTAAAAGAACTCAAATCCTTTTTAAAAGTCAATAAAATAATTCACCTCAAAGACATTAGCCTGACATATATGCTTGTATGATCAGTCCTTAGGATACCCTTTATGGAAATTAACCTAAATCACCACTTCCATGAAAATACAAGAATGTTTGAACATATTATCTTATAAACTCTGCTATTTTAGTGACATGTTTTGCAGCGTGAATATGAAATACCTTGCACAGACTTGTATGTTTGAATACATGGTCCTGGCTGGTGGTGCAGTTCTGGAAGGTTAGGGATCCTTTAAGAGGTGGAGCCTTGCTGAAGGAAGCAAATCATTGTGAAGAAGGGTTGTGACATCCTTTCCCTTCCCCACCCACCCGCTGCTTCCTGACTGTGGAGGGAAAGCACCCAGCACCTCGAGCTCCTGTCCTGCTGTCCCGATCATGATACACCTTGCGTCTGTCAGTCAAAATGAACTCATCCTGTCTTTAGCTGCTTCTTGCCAGGTATTATTCAAAGCAATAAGAATATAATAAGTATAATGCCATAACCCCTGGTCACAGATCAGATATCCTGCACACAGATGTTTACATTGTGATTCATAACAGTAGAAAATTATAGTAAGTATCAATGAAATAATTTTATGGTTGGGGGGTCACCACAACATGAAGAACCCTACTACTAAAGGGTCACACTGCTCCAGGACATGACACAAAATCCACCTCTGCTTACCAACTTTTTTTCTGTACTGTTTTCTTACAACCCAACTCATTGAACATCAACAAACAGCTAGTAATACTGTAAAGTTTCTTTTGTATACTAAATGTATTTTCTAACTATGTCCAAAAACATGAAAGTTAAAATAGTTGGTTGCATTGGTGTTTTCTCAACTTTTCCAGTTGTTACTGAGAAAAATGGTTCTGTAGTTTGGTGGCTCCATCTTTAATACCAGCACTTGGGAGACTGATAAAGGAGGATATCTATGAGTTCATACGTAGTGAGCTCTAACCAAGGGCTGCATTTATGAGTGCTCATTCGAAGGACAGAAAGAAAAGGCAAGGGAAGAAAGAGATAGACGAAGAAAACAAAAAGAGATGAATGAATGAATGAATTTTAGTCCATAGAAAATCAATTCACCATTACTGGGAGTCACTTATAAACGCATACACATTTTAAAAGGTGAATCACAGCACAAATTCATGCTGACAACTCTAATTCAATTTCGAGAATATGGTGCTTAATTTCATTTACCTTACCTCTGTAACACCGTCCCCTGTGTCCAAAACCACACTTGTCAGTGATACCAAGACATTTAGCAATCGTGTTAATCCCACGGCACAAGTTTTCTATGAGACAGCCAAATAACAAAAGCACCAAGAGCATCCATATTGTTGTGGTTATCAAATAGTTTTATGGTTTTTAAAAAGGAAATTTCTACAAAATGTGTGTTCTAATAAGTGAGCTGTTTTCCTAGTTTAAAAGTCAAATCCTAAAGCAAGAACAAGCTTCAGAGGTGTGTTTTCTATGCCTGTTTGCTTCAGAGCAAGAACAATCTTCAGAGGTGTGTTTTCTATGCCTGTTTGCTTCAGTGCACCATATCTTTCTCAGTATTCAACAAATCTTGCTTTCATTACTTTAAACATTTAATGAAGTACATAGTACATATATATTTTTATAAATTAACTTTTGAATAATTTGTGTCATGCTATATACAAATCTTCGCCTTGATTTGTTTTGTCAACTAGTGTATACCAAAGAGCATGCCATAGTGTGTAATGGTGCTCTAAAATTATGTAACACTTGGATATTGCTTTTTTTTTACATCCTCACTGTTTGCAAATTAGTCTTTTAATCTTACTGTTCATCATTATTATTTATTATTTTTATACATTGCTCTTTACCTGGATCCTAAAACATAACTTGATATCATTGATTTCAAAAGGTTCTTAAAATCTTAGGTAGATTGACATGCTAGAGAATATTTACCATGTTTTTAAGAATTTCACTTCCTACCCTCTCACTGCCAATGGGAAGTTCCAGAATATACCCTATTCTCTAAAATTTCAAGGACCTCATTCATGAAAAGCACAGGTGTCTTTGAAGAGTTCTGCTATGATATTCTTTGTAGATTAGGAGCGATGGTGGGATGTGAACTGCAGACTAAAATCACAAATCCAAGGGGATGGTGAGTGTCTAGGTGGCAGGGAGCTGGGACACTTAACCAGCAGAGCCACACAAGTATAGTTCTACAAAGGGTGGTAGAGCTGAATGGTAACCATGACTGACCACAGAGATCAGTATGTGAGAGCTATGCTCAGTACCCCAGAAGGAAGCAGATTCCTAGCATCTAGAGCCCACTGACTTGATTTCTGTGTAAATCGTAGATTCAAATTTGAGTTGCCACCACAGAGCATCATCGATTCCTGGGACTGAGACAGTTTTCAAACCCAAATCCCTTAACTGAGGGGGAGGCCAGGCCATCCTGAAGAAGATACCTCTTACACAGACCTGCTGCCACACTCAGAACCCATGTGAAAGCACAGGAAAGCTTGCTGATTGACAGGAATTCTCCTTAAGAGAAGATGGAGGGGACAGAAATCTCAGTCTCAGGCACAGCAGCCCTTCCCCATCACACCATAATAAAGATGCTAGAAGATGCCACAGACTGGACACGAGGTTCAAGCTGCTCAGTGAAAGTGAGGTGAAGCCTGTTCTTTCTCCTGACATAACAATAGAAGCCCTGCACCCAAGAGGAGCCATTTCCAGGAATAATGCTTCCAGATTCTAGAGATGAGGAAGGCACTGTTGTAAAATCTACCTTCCTAGCTCAGGTACTTTCTAGAATAACTACACACATTATGCTTGTGACGGATGGCCCCACTTTGGGATGATTCTCTCACACCTTACCCAAATTCAGCACCTAATACTTAATAAAAAGTATCTCTGGCCAGGTATAATGGTACATGCCTTTAATCTCAGCACTGGGATGACAGAGACAAATGAATCACCAAAAATTTAAGGACAGTATGTTTCAAATAGTGAGTTTTAGGCCAACCTGAAATATTGGTCTATTGGGATATTGATACAACATCTCAAGATAGATAGATAGATAGATAGATAGATAGATAGATAGATAGATAGATAGATAGATAGACAGACAGACAAATCACTACGTAAGAGGTAAATGAAATGTTAACCCCATACACAACCCAGGAGAATCTGGATCCAAGTACATTTTATGGTTTAATTTTAAAATGAAAATAATAAACTGTAGTATTCACTGTGTATCTGATTAAAGAACCATATATCGTTTGAGCCAAACAAAATAAGAGACCCTTAATCCCAAGCTTTGAATCCATAAAATGAAACACAGGACAGGGTTCTCACCCCAGCTGTCTGAAAGAGTGATTTCTTCTTGTAGAAGATCATCAACCTCACAATAAATTAGAAAAGAAAAAAAAGCAAATTCTAAAGTCTTCTTTTGCTTTTAAACTAGTTTGGCAATAAATTAATCCTAGGCTTAGGCTTTTGGTAAATTTTCTCCAAAAGAGAAGAAACGGGGTTCTTAAGGGCTTCCTGGGTACCAAGCATCTGTGGTCAAAGGTCTCCCCATGCCTGATCTTCTGTGGCTCCAAGAGTGACATTACCAACACCCATCTGTGTCCATGTCAAAAACTCTCCTACATCAACTTCAGGAGCAGATGTAAGCACGTTAGAGCCTCATGAGAAGGCAGACAGCAAGGCTCAACCTAGAGTACTTGTCAACACACAGCATCATTTGTACCAATGGGATCTTTCAAACAAAACATGTGAAGGGTAGCCATGGCTTTGATTTGGTTTCCCTTCTATATCCACCCCATCCTATTTTCCACAGAGCTCTATAGAATCCCTTCCCACCTTCGAGGCTCAGGTGGAATAGGACTCTCCCAGGAAACTGTCCCTGCTTCCTCAGTTATGTCCATACCATCCATCTGTGCTTCTCTCCCCAATCCAATCATCTCTACTCAAATAATACTTAGCTTCATGCACACCTTCTACTACAACCAGCAAGCACAAGCACCTTGAGAACAGGAATGAGATGTCCTGTTCATCTATGTATTATCTTATCTCCAATAGCAGCCTCTACTTTATCAGTTCATAACAATAGCAAGCTTACAGTTATGATGTAGCAATGAAAATGATTTTATGGTTGGGGTTCACCACAACACAAGGAACTATATTAAAGGTCACAGCAGTAAGAAGGTTGAGAACCACTGCTCTAGAGGAACAGAACTCATGGAACAAATAAATATGGAAAGGGGATTTACTAGATTGGCTTGCGTGATATTGTCTAGGTTGTCCAACAATGGCTGTCTCACATTAGAGATGGCTGAGACTCCAATAGCTGCTACATCCATAAGACTGGATGCCTCTACAGCCCCAGTCTGGTGCTATAGACCTGGGGGTGGGATTCCTGGAGAGCCACTGTTTCTTAGTCTCAAGATAAGTGAACTTGTAAGCAAGGATAAAGGCAAGCAGGCAAACAGCAAAGCTTCTCTCTTCTCTCGCCCTCTATCTGGGTTCCCACCAGAAGCTGCTGTCTTATGTTTTGAGTAGGTCTTCCCAATACTGTGATAATGAGGGCCTGGTGGCTTGCCTTTTAGTTGATTCCAGATCCAGTCAAGGTCAACAGCTGAGATCAGTCATCACACCACCAGCATGGTTCATTACAACATGTTGTTTCAGAACCGGGGGCGGGGGGGGGGGGGAGGAAAAGAGTTACAGTAGTGACAAGGTCCTGTTGGCTGCATTGTCCAACTTCATTATTGCATGGGCTCTCTTTGTTCATGCACACAGGTACCCTTAGTATTTTTCTGCCACATAGCAAATGACCACAGTTTGAAGAGGCAAAATAGCATGAGGTGAGGCTCTGTTGGGGAAATGTCTGTTGGTGTGTACATGAGTGACTAGGCTGACCTTGAAAGCAAGACAGCATGGATGCACTGAGTTTGAAAGCCCAGGAGTGTTAGGCTCACAGTGGTAGCCATTAGTCTCTTCCTCTGCCTGGGTTTCATTTCCCACCAATGTCTTCACATCTGGATGCTCCCCGATAGCCCAGCACAGCTGTTAAATTAAGGTTGTTGGCAGCTATTTCTCAAAACCCTTTAAAAAACTGTTCCCTGGTGAACCAGGCAAATGTCACCTATAACAGATCAGGTGATGGGTTACAACTTCTTCTTCAATTAAACACAATCAAGCCTCCCATGCCAGCTCTTTGATGCACCCTGGGTAGGAGAGAAAGCCCAGGTCACCCAGGAAAACGAACAAATAAATACCATGCCTCGTTCCTGAAGAAAACTTTGAGTGTGTTCACTGGATTTCTTTACCTCTATAAAAAATGTCAGCAGCTGCTGATATTGTTTCTATTTTCAGGATTATTGATTGCAACCTTAAAAACAAAGCAGCTACTATCTCAAGCAAATGGACAAATGAGATAAAAAAAAAAGTCAAAGAGAAAGAAAGAAAAAAGGAAATATTGCCAAGAGGCAGGATGGCTACCCTTACTGTTTTCCTAAATATTGTTGCAGAAGACATCTAATGTTCTGAATTTTCCATGTGTGTACCTACATAGCTGTAGCTCAGTTAAAGATTGCCATCTTTATCCAAGTAGACAGCACATAAGAGAAAGAGTCTTCTGTCTAATAATTGAATGATTGTAGCGGCCCCCTGAATGCTCTTGTGGTTCTTTTCCATTTATTACCTGAGTGGTTGACATGCTAAGCTTGAAATGGAATCTCTGTCATTAGATAGCCTGGAAAACAAAAATGAGCACCAAGTTGGGAATTAGAAGATTTAAATATGATATTGGTTACTATCATGTAGATGCTGAGTTTGATCTGAGCATTGCCGTGCTGTGTTATTTATGGGGTGAGATTATAACAATGTTGAGGATTGAATATAGATGTGACACTGCATGCTGCAGCCTGGTATTCTATAGGAAGGTGGCTTAATACTTTATTACTATTCAATATTATATCAAGTACTATTCATTATTATATCTATTATTCCTAGTATGGTCTTCAAGTTACTGCTCAAAAAGAATGAAATCTCAAAAGGCTTGATAGTTTGGAATTTGGTAGGTAAGACTCAAAAAAAGGAAGGTCTCTCAGCTGCAAAGAAAAATGAAATCATGAAACTTGCAAGTAAGTATATGGAATTGTAAAATATATATACTGATGTTACCTGAGCCCACATCTTCTATCTCATGTGAATCCTAGCTTTGGATCTTTCATTTTATGCATTTAACTTCAAGTACACATGGAAGGAAGCCAGGAGCACAATAATATAAGGTATAATAAAGTAGAGAAAGGAATAGTAGGGAAAACTCAAGCATGCAGAGGTACGGAGAACAAGAAGTGATAGGGCAGCAGAAGGAAGCCCTTAAACTCTGGTTTCCAGAAGTCAAATTGTATTAGGGGAAGATTGAGACTAGGAATACAGCTAGAAACGTAGGTGTGATCCAGGAGATGCCTGATCACAGCTGGATGAGGAAAATGCCAGTAGAGCTGGAGAGCAGGAGATGGGATGGGATGTTAGAAAGCGGGACAACATCAACAGAAGTGGGAGCACTGAGAGAAAGAAACACATCATACGTGTGTGTGTCATACCAGGCACTGAGAGAGTTTGAGGCTACATGTTCACACTCATCACCTTCATGCATCCAAATCCTAGTTCTTAATGTGGTATTAGAGAGCTTGATGTGGGTGTTGGGGAGCTAATTATGTTGGGAGGGTCTTCAAAAATTGGGATTAATACCCTTCTTAAAGAGGCTCTAGAGAATTCCTGTTCTTTTTCTTCCTTTAGATGTCACACTAATAAGACTGCCAATGGAAGCCAGGACAAGAGCCCTTAGTAGGCATGGAAGCTTCTAGTATTGTCTTCTTGTCTTCTTGACCAGCAGAACCTTGTAAATGAAGTCTGTATTTTCCACAAGCTACATATTATGTGAGATCTCATTCCTACAGACCAAATAGACCTGAACTGTAGAAGGACATAGTGTGGAAGTTAAATACAGGGACCCACTTACCATTAAGCAGGACCCATTTCAGATATCTGTCTACCCTTGGAAAGTTAAGTGGGGGATGGAAGTCTTCTTCAAGAAGTCCGGTTTTGACATGAAAATAGGGGAAAGGTGTATTTAGCTAGGAGGCCAAAAGAGTTAGTTAATCAGAATTCCTGAGGTCACAGTGGAAGAATTGGAAAAGCAGAAGACTGGACGAGGAAGAAACATGGAAGGTGCTAGAAAAAGTAGGTGGTTCAGGATCTATATTCAGATGGACTCTAGATTCAGGAATCTAAAATGAGATAAACTATAGTCCAGTGATGCCTGTGAACTGACTGGTGTCAGGGCTTCTCTGTTGGCAGGAACACTGAGTTGCCCAGGAGTCACCCAGAGTGCAAAGGATTGGACACATATAGAAGGAATGGTTTTTAGTCATTTGCACAGAAATCTGGATAATGACAAGGTTCAGGCACAGAGGTGGGAACACTGTCCAACTTTTCTCTAAGCTACTTTTCTTTAAACTACAAGGGACTGTGCTCATTAATTTTTGTCAACTTGACACAAACAGGACTCACATGGGGAGATGAAATATCAACTGGGGAATTGCCTCTATCTGGCTGGCCTTTAGGTACATGACACATTTATTTATTTATTTATTTATTTATTTATTTATTTATTTATTTATTTAATGTATGTAAGTACACTGTAGTTGTCTTCAGACACTCCAGGAGAGGGTGTCAGATCTTGTTACGGGTGGTTGTGAGCCACCATGTGGTTGCTGGGAATTGAACTCATGACCTCTGCAAGAGCAGTCAGTGCTCTTGACCACTGAGCCATCTCTCCAGCATGACACTTCTTTTCCTTAATGTTGATGAAGGAGGACCCGGGCCCATCACACTTGTAGGCAATGCAACCCCTAGACAGATGACTCTGGGTTATATAAGAAAGCATGCCAGTAAGCAACGTTCTTCCCTGGTCTCAGCTTCCCACAGTGATAAGAAGTAAGCTGTAAGATGAAGAAACCCTTTCAACCTCACATTACTTGTGGTCCATGTTTCATTGTAGCAACAGAAAACATGCAAGGAGAGGAATAGAAGTAAAAATCAAAACTTGACCCACTAGAAATTGACCCAAGAAGACAAACAGGGTCATTTAGGAGAAACATAGTAGGATCAAATAGAAGAATCTGATCCTAACTGATCTGTTCTCAAGCTGAAGGGCTTGGGAGGCATGTGGGTGATGGCAGCATGGCTCACTGTCTCATAATACTGCCTGGTTCCAGCATGGCAAGAGGCATTGTGTAGCAATGAGAGGTGCCAAGGTCTGTTTCCTGCAACAAAGGCTTCTGAGCCAGAGGTGCTCATGTCAGCCTGCGGGGTTGAGCACTCCTTGTATACACAACAGGGCCTGAAGCCGACCTCAGTTTGTCTAAACAAAGCAAGGAAGAAAGTTTAGCTAAAACCCTAGAAGGTGTTTCAGTTCATCTTGAGTATAAGCAGAGAACATTAGGAATAGATGAATGGATGAGTTAAATGTAAGTCAATCGATGATCAATCAGAAGGAAAATGATGTCACAGCTCAAGCTGAGGGGAAATAGGATTTATCACATTCCATCAATGCAAAGTTGTGCATTATTCTCAAATTTTAATATCCTGAAATTAAACTGCCCCTTAGAATCAATGAGATCTTGTGATAGCTGTCAGCACAAGAGCAAGTTGGTTGAGATTGCTCAAGCCAATGATTTCAAAGTTGCTTCTTCTCTCCCACCCTGGGGGCTACATCAGTATTACCAGGAAATCTCTTTAAAATGCAAATGTCAGAGACCCACCTTGCTCTTATCCTAATGGGAGATCTAATTCAATTGTCTGCAGTGTGATAAACCCACCAGGTAATTCTGGGTACAAGGGATTCATCACATACACACACACACACACACACACACACACAGCAGGGAGAGGGAGACAAACAGATAGAGACAAACACAGAGAGAGTGGCCCATGTGACCATGGATCCTGAAGTCTTCTATTCTGTTTTTGGACAGAGCCTTAGGAAAGACAGAGCTCATGGGATAGTTTAAATGAGAGCAGATGGTAGAACTCCCACTCCAAGTCTCAAGACTTGAAAACAGTGGGAAGTGGGCAGGGGATCGATATTCCCACTGAAGCAGCCAGGGAAGGAAGGAATTCAACTACCATTCCATAATATCTTCCCCACTTGGTTAATCCTCCATAAACACTCCTTCAGAGACACCCCAAGAAATGTACTTGACTGGGCTTCAAGGGAGCTCTCAATCCATTCAAGCTGGCCATCAAGATTAACCATCATGCAGATTACCTCTCTCCACTTACTAGCCAAGGAACCCAGGAAAAGCGATCTTTTTGTTTATTTATGGACTTCTTCGGGAAGTTTTACTAATTTAGAGATTGGAGGCATCCAGGTGGCAGATCTGACTAGTCTGTTTCCAGACCCTGGGTTTGAGTATCAGCAACTTTCCCCCACACCATGCATACATTTAAAGGTACTGAGAGTGTCGAAGAGCTTACCAGGAGAGAGAAATGTCAAGTAAGGCTCTGAACATGATCTTTAGAGATGAATCTGTCCTTAAAATAATCTCCCAAGTGCTCAAGAGATGGTTGAACAAGAGCAGTGGGTGTTCTTCCAAATGAGCCAAATTCTGATTTTTAGGTCTCCACAGATGATTCCTGCACCCAAATTGAATATATTCACAAAGACACAAAAAAATAAAATTTTGAATGAAATGAATGAAAAAATTATACAATCTGAGTTTTGATAGATTCAGGGTCCACCTTTACAAGACACTAGCAATAACGTAATTGATCCATAAGCATTTATTGCAGCATATTAGTTGGTATGATTTTCTTCTTGTGTATGCATACAAATTAAGAGGTCATTTTACAACCTATGAATTTTAATTTGATGGCAATTTATAAGATGTTGCCTGTCAGGTGTGATGGCTAATCTTGACTGTCAACTTGGTAAGATTTAGAATTCACCATGGAAACAAATCTGTGCCTGTGAGGAAGTTTCTAGACTGAATGTATTGAGGAGGGAAGATCCACTCTCACTGTAGACAATGCTGTCCCCTGGGCTAGGGTCCTGGGCTCAACTCAGGAGAAAGCAACCCCAGCCACAGTGGTCATCTCTCTCTGCTTCCGGGCTACAGGTGCGCTGTGACCAGCTGCCTCCAGCTCTTGCTACCATGTCTTTTCTGCCATGACAGACTGTGTGTCCTTGGACGCTAAGTCAAAACACATACAGGCGTTTGCCTTGTTTCTGTCAGATATTGTCTCGGCAACAAAAAAAGTGATTCAGATACTGATGTCTGCCAGGAGACACTTGGGGTTTAGAAAGAATCTAAACCTTGAAATTCTAACCTTCTTCTGCTCCCCTCCTCTCAAGGGGAAATTAGGAGGAGACGATGAATGAAAAGAGTTTTCAAATCTCCAAGTGCTCCTGTGTCCTTGAGTCTATCAGAGGCTCATATATCTTATAAACTGACGCATGTATTTCAGATCCAAATCCTGGCCTTATTAAGTAGTTATGAGATTGTGTGAACCGCTCATCCTCTATAAGATTCAGTTTCCTCGCCTGCTCAATGATAGTAATGTTCATGGAGGTTTGTGGGGCCTGACAGGTGATTCTTTTGTAGTGCTAGATTCCCAGAGCCTAAGGAACTCTCAGGGACGGGAAACTAATAACTATAGTGGTCTGTAATCCAGGACATAAGATTCTGTCTGTAAGGTTTCAGGTCAGCTGCTGAAGGGATTCTACCCACCACCGTCACAGCAAAAGCTTGTCTAGATGGCCTGACCTGAACTGAACCAGCTCAGACAGGGATGACCACACTGCTTTACTCTGATGAACAAAGCCATTCTGTCTGGGGAAAAAACCCTCAAAATCATTTTAAACCTCCAGAAAGCAAGTCAATTAAAGAGTCTTTCTAATTGTGTGCTACATTATCAAAATGAAAATAGCATTTCATTAGAGAAAGCATCTCAGAAGTTATAATTCTTACTGATGGTGAGGATCTCTCAGGAAAATGACTACGTGTAAGAGACAAACATATTTCAAAGTCCTCATCCATCCTCAGTTGAATCAACAGGAAATTCATTTCCTTTTCAGAGCCATTGTCCAGCTCATCTCCCAAAACACTTCCATCAATGCCTCAGGCAGTCTCTTCCCTGATAAATAATGTAGGCACAGAAGGATGGAGAGGCTGTCAGGAAGGAGGGATGCCACACAGTCAGGGCCTAGGTTTCCTCTGTAGAAGGCTTTGCCATGAAGTGAGGAACACAGTTGCAGCCTCAGATCCAGAAGAGAGGACACACAAGTCATCATGTTTGTCACTATGTGCTGTGTGGATCTACAAAACCTTTTGACTTTGAAGTTTAAAGTCTAAAAGGAAAGTGTAGAAATAATGTATGTGAGTGAGTGAGTGTGTGTGTATGTGTGTGTGTGTGTGTGTGTGTGTGTGTGT
>JADRCD010231298.1:0-13968 GCA_019843815.1 Montemys delectorum
TGTGTGTGTGTGTAGGTTGGCCTGCCATTTACTCCTAAGGATTTACCAAACTCTGCCTTCCCAGTGCTGAGATTTTAGGAGGACATCATCATAGCTGGCTTTTTAGCATGGCTTTAGGGTATTGTTGTCAGGTCCTTGTGTTTAAAGGTAAATACTTCTCCAATTGAGTCATCTACTGTGCTCCATAATCAACTTTTCAAAATGAAATCATAGAGGCCTTCTTTATGTTTTGAGAGGGTTGATATGTCGATTTGTAGAAAACCCAACCATGAACAGGGTCATTCTACAAATGATGGTTATGTGATCATAGAAGTTTTGGGGAAACTCAAATAACACTCAAATACTCAAAAAAAAAAAAAAAAAACTCCAAAAATCAAAAGACAAGTCAAGAAAACCAGTTACTAAGAGTTGGCCCACCCACATATACCTGGTTTAGAGCCATAAGTCACCAAATACAAGCTACTTCAGGAATCTAACCTTATCCCTGCTGTATGAGCCCCAAGACTCCCAGTGTATGACTAGCAGTATGGATTGCCACTCTTGTCCCTATGTATACCCGTTATCAGATCTGTTAGAGACAGTAAGAAGTTGAAGCAGGCACTGAGAATCTGCTTTTGTCAAAAGGCGTTAGCTCCTCCCTTGGGCTGTGTCTCAGTCAGGGCTATACTACTGCTCTGATGAAACACCGTGACCAAGGAAACGCTGAGAAGAAACCACTTATTTGGCTTCTGCTTCCAAAGCACAGTTCATCACTGAAGGGAGTCAGGACAGGAACTCAAACTGAGCAGGAACCTAGAGGCAGGAGCTGAGGCAGAGGCCATGGAGGAGTGCTGCTGGCTAGCTTACTCCATGTGTCTTGCTCAGCCTGTTTTCTTATAGAATCCAGGATTGCCTGTGCAGCAGTGGCACCACACACAGTGAGCGGGTTATCCCCATCAATCAATAGTTAAGAAATGCTCCACAAGTTTGCCTAGATTTCCTATCTTATAGAGGCATTTTCTCAACTGGAGTGACCTCTTCTCTGGTAACTCTAGCTTGTGTCAAGTTAACATGTCCAGCACAAGCTCACTGAACAACTAACTGCTGAGTAACATCCCAGCATCTCTGCCTTCATATCGTGGCAATCTCCTTTGCACCAACTGCTCAACACTGTATGTTGGGAAGTTAACACTCAGTCTAACCTATCTCACACCCTTTTGAGGCTGAAGGAACAAAGATACATCATTTCCCTAAACCTGCAGTCCCTTCAGATTCTAGGAGCAGCAAAACCTTGATGTCTGCACACTGGAGTGTAAGTCTTGATCTTCTGAGAACCAGATTGTTCCCTTTGAGTGAAAACAATAAGAACCTCTTTGGACCACTGTTGAAAGGCAGAATAGAGATGATGATCCCACAGACCCACCTTGACCAAGGCTGCAAAATTGTAGACCTCCTCCCCATAGTCCTCATTCTCTCTCCCATTAAACTGGAAGTTCAATGTCAGCACCCTGAAGAAGGACCTGGGGTCACCAGACCTCTTGTTTGTTTCTCTTCTTAATGTGAGCATACTGACTACATCTACTTTGTCTTCATTCACCATGATTTGTCTCTTTAGTGAGTAAACTAGATGGGGCTGAACCAACTTGTTGGGGCCCCTAGAACCCAGCCCTAAAATCTCCCATAACAAGACTGGCATCAGTAACATAATAATTAGAGTAATCATAATATCATACTCTAATAAAACATACTCAAAATTTACAAATCATTTCTGAATTTTTCTACTTTATAGAATTCAATATTTTGTTGATCATAGATTAAATTAAACAGTAAAAAAAGAAAGCACATCAGGCAGTGGTGGCACATGCCTTTAATCCCAGCACTTGGGAGGCAAAGACAGGCAGATTTCTGAGTTTGAGGCCATCCTGGTCTACAGAGTGAGTTCCAGGACTATATAAAGAAACCTTGTCTCAAAAAAAAAAAAAAAAAAAAAAGGAAAGCATGTATAGAGGGAAAGTGGAAGCCTATTGCATTAATATCTTTGCTTCTACATCCTTCATATCTTCAACGAATCCTGGATATTTAATGTTCTTCACCTCAAGCATAAGCAGGCCAGTGGCTAAAGTCATATAATTTATTTCCATCCATAGAGAAACAATGTCTACTCACTATACTCCCATCATGCCTTTCACTATTTCCCAAAACATCAAGTGCATCATCTAACACCAATGTTCTTAGAAAATGGGCACTATCTTAGCTTTCCATTGAAGTAAATGAAGTTGAGAAGAGCTAAGACTCTTGCTTCTTGTAACATTTATATCATGGGGAGGATCATTGCAATGGATGACATGCATGTTCTAGATTCCTCCTCTTTAAACTGTGGCCCCAGGCCAGCATTACCACACCATCTAGTAGCTAGTGAGGAAATCAACTCAGGACCAGCCTTGGTCCCATTGAATTAGAAAGGTAGGAAATGCTGCTGTCAAAGACAGTTATATTAATGAACTTCTTATTATACACTTAAAGAAATATACCCAAGAAAGAACAATAGCTTCCAGAATGATTAAATACTAACTTATCAAAACACAAATGGCCAAAAAGCATTAGTTTAGGACTTCAAAATAAGTCCAATTTTTCAAAAAATGGTAGAGTGTCTAAAACAAGCAGAATCAATAGGAAGCATAAGTTGACAAGTTGAAAGTACTAATTAGGGTCATGAAGAAGATATATTGACAGGAAATACATGTGCCTTTTGCTTTGCTATACTGGGAACTGAACATAGGGCTTCACATTCCATGGAAGCAGTGTACCACTGAGTCACATACCCACATACCCCACCCATACTAGTGCCCTTTAAACACAAACTGAAATGAGAAATGATTAAGAATAGAGCCAAATTATACAAATGAGACACATTAATGCTTAATGTGGCTGAACATTTCTTATGGGATGCATTACTTTATTTAATGGCCACAGTGACCTTGTGAATACTACTACTGTCACCTTCATTTAGTGCCCACACTGACCTTGTGAATAAGTTCTGTTATTGCTACCTTTATTCTAACCTAGACGCTATGTTAAGGACCAGTTCTAAGTCATCTAACTGGCAAGTTATGGAGTTGGACTGGAATCCAGGTCTTCCCACCACAGTGCGGGGGCTATCAGCACCAGACCATTCTGTCACATCCTGTAATACACAGCCAGCGGAGAGAAGAGTTGGACAACAGTCACAAGTAAGTGAAAAAGCAAGTGATTTGTCATTAACCCTTCACTGCAATGAGCAAGGGCATGTGGCAGGCATGGGACAAGAGTTGCTTCTGACACTACTGTGACACTTTTGTCCTGTCATCAAATACCTTAGCTTTAGGTGATGGATGAAAACTGCTCCTAGTAATTCTGAAGAGATGACTTACCTTTTTAAAATCTCTTGAGTATCCACAAATGATTCAAAGAACATATTTTAAAATGAAAAAGAGTAACCTTTGACAATGAGAAAGGAAACCATAAAGAGGAGCTCTAATTTCTTACCATCTCACAGTTCTGTGCTCAAACAGAGCTTTGAAGCAGATACAACATCCAGGCATTCCAGAAACATCTTTAAAACAGAAATTTAATTTTTGTCTACCCTTAAAATATAAACTAGTATATCACTTCCTTATGGAAAATGGAGAAAAAAAGAAAACTATGCAGAAAATTATATCCACCCAACCTACAGAAGCCAGTTGGTAAATTGTTATACTCTTCTCTACTTTATAGCTATGCAGTTTTATTTTTGCCTATTTTTTTCTGTGTTCATGTTACTAGTAAAGTTTAGTACCTTGCATGCCCTTTTAACTTTATATTTCTACAATTTGTCTTTACTATAAAATCTGCCCCATAGCTCACCAGTAAGCTAGGTAATACTCCATTAAGCACACATACAGTGGCTTAACTAGTTTTGATCCACTTATGAGACTATTTTAGGCTGTTTTTAAAAATTCTTCTCCATTTGCAGATAATGCTTATATCCTTTGATATAAACATTGGACCTTATAGGTCAACTATCTATGGTTTTTATGTTTATTTTATTTTCATTTGTCTCTAAGGCTATGACACATAATCTGGGGAAAAGCAGCCTAGGGAAGAAGGGATTTAGTTGGCTCACAATTCTAGGTGACAGTCCATCATTTGGGGAAGCTGAGGCAGGAACTTTATGTATCATGATCACAGTTAAGAGCATTGAGAGAATAAATGCACACTTTGGTGCCTGCTCTCAGCTAACTCTCTTTTTTATACTGTTTAGAAGACCCTGCCTAGGCAATGGTGCCTCCCACAATGGGCTGGTTATTCCTACATTAACTAGCAATCAAGACAGTTCTCCACAGACATGCAAATAGGACAACTGATCTGGGTAATTCCTCATTGAGACGCTTTTTCCAGGTGATTGTACCTTGAGTCAAACAGACCTCTAAAACTCATCAACACAGCTATACACACATGTAACGTGGTATTTACTACTTCAATGAATCCCAATAGTGTCTCTGTGGATAAATACTAATGACATCAGCATTAGTTCTTTTGTAGTAAATAGGATAAGAACTAGTTCAAAGTTATTAACTTTGACCTATTATAGACTTGGACTAACATCCAGTTTTCCCAGGGTCATCATCCCCATACCATTCTGACTGGCTCTATAATACAAGGCAATAAGATGGCAGGGGTTGCTAGATAGACTTTCCTTCAAATGATACCGTTATTTGTTGTGGTTCACCAAACAGCTCTCAATGTGGAGACTTTATTCATCTTAACATCATCATAATTCTATGATAACTTTACCAAAACCACAGTTTTCCTAAGACAAATCTGTGTGCAGGTCCACTCTGTATCAGTCTTTCCATCACAGGCTTTGTAATTCTGCTCTGCATGATGATGTGTTGGCCACAATACACCTGCTGGCATGGCTCTGGGTTAGCTAACAGCAAGATATGTGTTCATTAATAACAAAAGATGCATCTCCTCTGCTTCATTGGCAATAATAACGATCACCTTGTAATTTAAGATATTCCTAATCCATTGTAGGAAACATCTACAGAAATAGAGGTATAGGCTGAAACGCACAGTAAAAATTCCATAGAGCCTCCTATTTTGTATATTGCTATCTGACCCAAATTTTATGAAAGGTAATTCCCACATGGAATTAGATAAGGAGTGAGCTTTCAGAAGTCAATGACTGGGGCTAGAGAAGTGGCTCAATTGTTATGAGTACATATTGCTGTTTAGAGGACCTGAGTTTAGTTCCCAGATCCCATGTCTGAGGACTCATAGCCTCCTGTATTTCCAGCTCCAGGAGATCTGATGCCTCTGGTCTTCATAGACACCAACACACACACACACACACACACACACACACACACACACACAAACACACACACACACACATCTTAAACTAAAAATAAGCCAATGACTAACAATCTCCAGATTTTGCCACCATGCAGGATGAATTTGTCTCTTAAAAAAAAAAAAAACCCCTCTTGCTGGGCTGAGGAAATAGCTCTGAGATTAAGAGTGTTTGTTGTAGCATCATGAAGAGGAGTTTAGATCTCAGCACTAAATCAAGGAGGAACTACAACAGGAATAGGGACTTTCCATATCTGATACTGGGGTTTAGAAAAAAATTAAAAACCACATTTTAAAAGCTCAATATTAAAAATTCAATATCCATTAGTTGCAGAAAATGAACAAGTAGAAATAACCAAAACCCCCAACATATTAAAAACTAATCATTATTCTACTATATATTTATAGTCATATATGGGTTCACTATTTTTTGAACACCTGTATACATATCTACTTAGCTATCTGTAAATATATTTAGTATAATTTTATTATACATCAATCTATACTTTGACCATGTATTTGAATATTTTATCCACTACAATCTATTTTTCAACAGGTTTCCTACTTGTCTGATAATTGTAAACAACTGCTGAATGAACAATTAAGTCAATGAAATTCAATTGATTTTGGAGATGTCAGATTGTTACTATTTTATTTAATACAAATCTCTTTAACATCTATTCATGTCTTTACCCACAACAGTTCAATAATGATTCAGGGAGCTTAATAATGTCCAATTAGAACAGTTCTGGTAACAGCACAGCAGGATGATTACATCAAAACATGCTGGGCATTAATTCATTGGAAATCTGGAGCATGGATCCTTCATTGTAAAGTAAGAAAGAATTAAAGTACTGAAATGAGCATGCTGTAGCCAGAGGACACATCACCAAGTAGGTCGATGGATGAAGTGAGGAAGTAGGAGACTTTAAAACTCCAGAAACTAACGAGAGGGCACACGTGTGGGAGCTGGATCTGTGAAGGGCAAACAGAAAAAAGAATCAAAACAAAATAATTTAGAGAATACAGCCACTGTAGTGTGAGTTCAAAAAGCTCCCAAAATATCCATATGCAGTACGAATGAGCTGGTATGAGCCCCAGAGCAAATGAGATGTCAGAAGGATGAGAGACTGTCCTATGCAAACCTAAGCCAACAGATTAGATGACCTTGGTGAGGCCTATACTCACCAAGGAAATTATCATGGGATAAATTACTTGAAGATGATATAGCAGATCTGAATTGAGCAATAACCTTGACAATTTGAAAATTTCATCATAGAACTCTCTTTAAAAGCCATACATAGACAGGTTCATGGTTGCAATGTCTCAACTGTTCAAAGAATGGCTTTTCTGCTATCCTGAGCACCTAAAGACAAATACAAAATAATACCAGAATTTAGGATGATAATACTAGGCTCATGAAGTAATCTGACAAAAATAACCCATTGAAGAGATCACTGTTTGGCTTCATGCATGATGCAAACATACAACCTATATAAAGTATTGTTTGGACTCAAACACTAAAAGGAGCAGTAGCTGATGAGCAATTAAGTTTTTTTCTGTTTTCAGTTTTGTGTATTTCTAGATGCATTTGCTTTTTTTTCAGTGACTATTTATTTTGCCTGCATGTGTGTACATGCACTATCTGTATGCCTTGGGTCAGAGAAGGTCAGAAGAGGTCATTACATCCCCTGGGAATGCAGATGGTTGTGAGTGCTAGAAACAGAACCCATGTCTTCCACAAGACTAAAGAGCGCTCTTAACCACTCAGCCATCTCTCCAGTCTTGAATGGTGCTTCAACACACAATTTTAAAGATTACAAAATCTGTTCAACAAAGGCTATGAGTGATCCTGACTACATTAGCCTAGAAATAATTTCCATGCTAAAACAGAGAGACAGCCTACATGGAATCGAAACTTCTTAAAATACCATTTTCATCAAATCTTTAGATTCTACATGCAGATGTAAAGCATTTGGAGGGGTTGTCTAAATTCCAACATGGCTTCTGTGGTATAAAGTTATCAGAAGAGCCCATACTGTAAGCTAACTTGAAGATGACTTATGTGGCTCGTCATTCAGAGTTTTGAGGAGGAAGGGAGATTATACTATGGTACTTCACTGAGATAGACTTGTACAGCAGCATTCACTGCTACTGTGCTCAGTTCCATAGGAATGGGAAAATCTCTGTGTTCACCTACAGAAGAGTGGATGTGCGAATTATATGCACTAGATTGCTACTTGGCAATGGAAGGAGAGAATGACTGATCTGTGGGACAATGTAGCTGTGTTTCAAAACCAACTGGCCATAACAAGCAGACTAAAATTGAAGAGGAGATACTGGGATTCTCTTTATGTAAAAATCTACAATAGGAAAAAGTCTGTAGCAAAAAGTAGAACAGTGACTGCCTATGAGAGTATGAAGACTTGGAAGGAGTGACAGACCTTTCTAGATCTTGCCTGGGATGTGGTTCCATGAGTTTTTGCAACTCATAGAATCATATCATTATGCCTACACATTCCAACAGGTGGAAATTCCACCTCATTTGTCAAAGGACCCTGGAACAAGAGCAAATAAATGACAACAGGATCTTAAAATCATTTTCAGTTTTCAAGATATTATCAGACAACCTTTGTCCAGGAGTTTGCTGACTCATGTTGAGAAATGTTAGGAGTGATGTAATAACCAGCCTGGGACACCCCAATTCTACCCTTCACCCCCTACCCCTTATCCACCACCACCACCACCACCCCTACCACCATACTACCAGGAGTGGAAAAGATGTGGCTGCTGCAATCTGGCAGGATTCCTTAGACACAAATAAATGGTTGAAAAGCTGTGTACCACCACAGCTGAGGAAATCAACTACATAATGAAACTTTAAGAAGCTAACGGCTTTCCGAAAGGGTAGAAGTTGCCCAGGTAGGAGTGGGAAGCTGCCTTGTACAGCACCGTTTCCTCCAGGAAACTGGCCTGGAGCAACTAGAGAATGAAGAAAGTACAGAGACCCATAGTGAAAAACTGGAAGTGGGTGGGCTGTACTTCTCTGATGGAATAGTATCTACTACTGCATAACAACCTGGAAACTCAACCTGTTTATTATGTAGGACACTTGGAGGAGGGCTTAGCTAGTCTTGGGAGATCTCTGTAGGAGGAATCTCAGACTTTCAACATCTGAAGGAGGAAGCTGCAATGCATGCTTTCTGTACACTCTCTCAATATTTGAACACAGACCAGGAAAGACTTTACCAGTTCCCAGGGGTCTGGGGTATAGGAGTTCTTGACCCAGCTGTAGTAATGTCAGTAATAAACCTCCACTCAAGACTTTATCTGTGCCTTCCACAGTCACTCATTCATTTCCTCCATTTCCTGCAGGCAATAGTGTAAAAATACCAGCAATAGAAATATAAAATTTGTAGCAGCTGTGCTAGATAGTTTTATGTCAACTTGACACACACTAAAGTTACCTGAAAGGAGGGAATTTCAGCTAAGAAAATGCCTCCAAAATATCAGGCTGTACAGATACCACAGGACATTGTCTTAGTGACTGGTAGAGAGGGCTGCCCATTATGGATGTTGCCCTCCTTGGGCTGGTGGTCCGGGATTCCATAAGAGAGCAGAACGAGCAAACCACTTAGAGCAAGCCAGTAAGCAGTATCCTCCATGGCCTCTACATCAGCTCTTGCTGCCAGGTTCCTGCCTTGGGTGTCTCTGCCCTCACTGCTTTTGCTGATGAGCTGTTCTATGGAACTGTGAACAAAATAAACCCTTTCCTCTCTAAGTTGCTTTTGTTCATGGTGCTTTACTGCAGCACTAGCAACCCTAACTAAGACCAAGCGGTACCAAGGATGGTGGGACTTTGCTGTGACAGACCTGACCATGTTGTCTTGGAGAGGATTGTGGAAGGACTTTGGAACCCTGGGCAAGAAAAGCCGTTGAATGTTTAATGCTTGGTGATCTGTTTCTGTAGGATGCTTGAAAGAGAAAAGAATGTTAAGGACAACATAGGTGGCAGAGGCTTAGCCTGTGCAGAACAGAGGGGAGTTTAAAGGCTATCAAGGCCATTTTCTAAAAAAATTTTTCATAAGGTCCTGTGGTTCTGGTTAGCTGGGACAGAAGAATCAGCTGTGATTAACAGTAAACCAGAACTACTAAAGTGAAGCCTTTGCTTTGCTGGAATATTCAATGTTGGTTGGGTGGGTGATGCTGAGAATTTAACGGTGACTAAGAGGAGACCAGGACTGCTGAGGAGAAATCTTCTGGAAATGTTTACTGGAATCACATAGAAGCTGTGCTCCATAGATGGCTAAGGCCATGCCCTGCACTGGCAGTCAAACTTGGTACTGTAGGAGTCACCCAGGTGGCACTGGTTTTGAAGGTATGAGTCTTGAAGAGCAGCTGAAGCTTGGCACTGTGAGGTAAGGAAAGGCCATTCAAGGTGCAGCCTCAGTAGCATTTAAAGACTCAGGACTGAAGGGGTCATGCAAAAAAAAAAAGTTGAGGCTTGGCACCAAGAGGAGAGTTTTCTGAGGGGCCACTGACAAAAGGGCAGCGCAGCTGTAGCAAAAGACTCCAGCATATTGGAGACACCAGTACCATTGGATGACCATCAAGAACAGCAGCAGCAGTGACGTGGACCTAGCCTGAGACTAGAAGACAAGCTATGTGTGGTGCAGAGGGCAGAGTCAGAAAAATGGTCCAAGAACTTTGGAGGAGTCCAGAAGATCATGAGTAAATCCCAGATAATTGGATATTGATTTATTTATACTGTTGGGGCTTGATTTTGCTTTGTTCAGATGGTGACTGTGCCTTGATTCTTCTGACTTGAAGAAGGTATTTAATTTAATTCTTATTTTCACAGGATCCCACACCTGAAAGACTTTGGGCTTGGATTAAAAGGGATTTTGGATTTTTAAAGAGACTGGATATTTTAAAGAGACTGAAGGTCTAATGTGTTTGAATTTGTAAGGACTGTTTTGAAAGTGAGATCCTGAGTGTGAATGAGAGGTTATGGCTTAATAATGATGTGTTTGTCAAGTTTGAAAGGGGTCAATTATGCCAAATTATGTCAACCTGATAAAAACTAAAGTCATCTGAAAGGAGGGAACCTCAATTTAAAAACAACAACAACAAAAGATCATATGATTGCTGTACACAAGTTTTTTCTTAATTGGGGCATTTTTCTAATCACTGATTAACAGGAAATGGCTCTGCCCATTATGGGTTTTGCCATTCCTGGATTGGTAGTCCTGGATTCTATAAGAAATCAGGATGAGCAAGCTAGTGGAATGAGTCAGTAAGCAGCATCCCTCCATGGCTTGTGCATCAGCTCCTTTCCCCTTTGTATTGTGCAGCCTGCAGAGTGAATGAGGTTGACATGTAATCCCTTGCCCTTTCTGTTAAACTTGTTGAAGGGTGTAGAATTGTTTCTACCCACAATGCCACTGCTTCCTGACTCACACATGGTCATATCTTAGCTTGGACACATGCCTTTCTGAGTCATCTGCTACCAATTGGAATCTTGCTTAGGTCATAAGGCCAAAGCCCTACAAAACACATTGGCAGTGCAACCAGAAATCTCTGAAGGTAATGCTGAAGTCCAAGCAGGCTAGGTGGGACATGGTTTACTGAGCTTGAGGGATTTTAGCCTCTTTTTCTCTCTTGAATTCAGTGCTTTGTTCCAAATGTGTGTCCTGGTCCCTGCCATCCTAAGACTGGAGAAGTGTCCAAACATGTTAGAAGACCATCTGACATCAGCAAGAAATTAGGCCAGGAGACAATTCTGCACTCCCTGACTTTCTGATTCTTAAGCATCTGTGTGTTCCTTCAGAAGTCACTCCAGAAGTCCACCAGAAGCACGGCTGGGCCTATTAGCAATGTTGTGCCTCCAGGTCCTCCCAGGATCCTCATGTCTTTCTGTTCAGAGCTATCAGTGAAGTGGCATCTGGCCCCTCTGCTCTGTGTCCCTTTCTAGTGAAGAAAAGTTAATGTGTTAGTGCTTCACAATTCCCTTTACTTTAGGAAACTATCATTCCTAATCAGATGTGGTATTTAGTGGGAAGCCTTCTAATTTCTCACTGATGCTACCCTGCCCCTGGAGTTTCTATCTAGAAGGGTGGGGTCAGGAGGAGGATGGATGCAAACAGAAGTCTTAGGATCAATTTGCCTTCAGATATGTGTTTTTGTGGTGGTTTGAATATACTTGGCCCAAGGAGTGGAAGTATAAGAATATGTGACCTTTTTGGAGTAGATTTGGCCTTTTTGGAATAGATTTGGCAGGAAGTGTGTCACTGTGAGGGTGGGCAATGAGACTCTCCTCCTAACCATATGAGAGCCAGTCTTCTCTTAACAGCCTTCAAATGAAGATGTAGAACTCTCAGCTCCTCCTGTACCATGCCCGCCTGGATGATGCTATGCTTCCACCTTGATGATAATGGACTGAACCTCTGAACCTGTAAGACAGCCCCAATTACATGTCCTTTATAAGAGTTGTCTTAGCCATGGTGTCTGTTCACAGCAGTATAACCCTAAGACAGACTTCATAAGGAGACTAATGGACAAGCTGACAAAGAGAAAGGAAGCACTCAAGCACATCACAAGCCATATACTGCCACCACCATCCCAGACACCAGGAGACTGGTGCTGGCTGTGCTGATCCTTGGCCACATAACTGGAAATAAAAAACAAATAAATTAAAGGCAGAAGATGGTCATAAAGATATCAATGGATATAGCTGCCAAGGACAAATGTTCCAAGTTCTACTGTTCAGTGATGCACGGGCCTGTCACCTGAAAGCCCAGTCTGCCCACTAGCTTCTAAACTGTGGGTCACTATCTCATATACGGCCAAGTGGAATGAGTGTAGTAAGCAATATGGTAACAGTTTGATCTTTAAACACATAATGACCAAAATTTAATTCACAATCACATGTATAGTGTTTCTGGGAGAACATACCTGTTTTGCTCTGCATGACTTTGCTGCCACATTGGTTCTGAACCACAGCATGCACAATCTACACTGTACTCTACTCAGATTCCAAACTATTACGTCCCAGAGCCTGCAGTGCCTTTGCTGCGCGTGTGGATTTTTCCTCTTACATAGACAGAATGGGGGGTAGGAGTTGGGAAAAGACTTTTAATGTTTTCCTGGCACCAATCCTCAGCATGTGAGTATCCAATTAGTGCATTTTAAAATTGTACTATGTTAGAATATTTGATTGTAAATTTTGTGGTTTGAGCTGCTATCTTGAATTTAATTTAGAAAAAATCATTAACTGAATTTTGGCTTGAAATTAGGCACAATTTCAATAATTTCTGAAAGGGCCCTAAATACACTTCTATAATTTTATACTATTTATTTATGCAAAGTAATTCTCAACACTGATGACTATAAAATCAAACCATGGATCATCTTAGGGAGGGAAACACTGAAGATATTCTTTCAGGCCTGTCCAATCTGTGCCTGTGGCCATGTATAGTCAAGAATAGCTACAAATGTAGTCCAATACAAAGTCAGAAACTCAAACTATTGGGGGAGCTTTGTTTGTTTGTTTGTTTCCTTATTGTTTGACGCTATAGGGAAGTTCTCAAGCATGAACTTTGTAGATGACAAATTTGTATTAGGAAAGCTGGAGTGGTGGTCCAGCCATTACAAGTGGAGAACTGCCCTTGTGGAGGGCCTTAGTTCAGTTCCCTGAACCCTCTCAAATGCCTCTAAGCTCAGCTCCAAGGGATTCATTACTTTTGTTTGGACTCTGAGGGTGCCTGCACTCATGCACACATGCACACATACCTCCCTCTACACACACACACACACACACACACACACACACACACACACATAGACACACACTACTCATAATTAAAAGAACAAGTAGTGTTATAATATCAAAAGGTTAGACATGACTTCAAGGCCACATTCTACAATATCAAATATTTGGCCAAAACTTGATACTTTATTTAAAACTAAAAAAGCTCACCTATCTCAGTATAAAAATTTGTTTTTGTCTTTAATAACTGATAAAACTGTATTATGCCAAAGAACTTTTATGAAATAATTTTTTATTATGATTTAATACTGGTCAATGATTGATTTGTTTACCTTTCTATACTCATATCCTTGGGGTCCTTAAAATGCTTTTAGGCAAAAAAGAGGTGAGGAGGGAAAAATCTAAGAAAACCTAACCTGTCCTCCCATCTCTGGGACTTTCTTCTCTCCTTGGGCCTGAGCTGTGGGCCTCTGCAGCTCCAGCTAGCCAGCCATACTCAGGATGTTTCTGAGGAGCTGAAGAAGGACAAAGGGAACAGGTGACACTATCCAGCAACTGCAAACAAACCTTGGCAGTAAGTCTTGCAAATGGAGCACAATGGTTCTCAGCATAGCCCATTTTATCTAGTTATAAAAGATGTTTCTAGAAAGAGAAGGAGTGGCTACAAGATGAAGGGCCTGATAAACTAAGCCCTGGGTGTGACAAGTAGTCATTAAGGGAGTTGAAGGAGAACAAAGCGAGTACAAACTGCCAACAGATAGGGGGCCAGCCTTGCCTAAAGTTAGATAAGGTGTTAATAACAGAGCCAGGTGGTGTTTCTCTCTGTCTCTCTGTCTCTCTCTGTCTCT
>JADRCD010231298.1:14068-24299 GCA_019843815.1 Montemys delectorum
TCTCTCTCTCCATCAAAACAGGAGGGACACTGGAAGGATTGAGATGGATTATACTCATAAGTGAATCCAACAACCATTTGGCAAGTACATACTCCATTCAAGATGCTGGACCAAACAACATTAGGTGACAAGAAAATAGGACAGTGCTGAGAAAACTGGGAGAAAAGGCGCCAGCTCTGGCAATTGGTTTTGATTATTCCTCAGCGATAAAAGCATCCAAAGAGATGACCTCATCTATTCCACAGGCATGACCAGAGACTATGGCACAGATGTTCTGAAATAAACAATGTGAGCACAAGCACATAGCTGCACAGCCCTGTAATCACCCAACAAGAGCTTAGTTTTCTTTTACTTCCTTTTCTTTTACATAAACCACTGTAGAGACTACATCAGAAATCAGCCTGAAACTTTAACCCATCTGTGCTGTTCTTGGGTTCCTGTCTTACAGACATCCCCAGAACCACCCTGAAAACTGTCCTCACTCAGAATGAACGGAAATACAGATCCTCCTGTCCACAGAGTTCTGCCAAGGACAGAATTTTCTGCCATCTCCTACACTATCTGTGCCTCTAGCCTGGGAATTTACACTTGACTCTGAGTTTCTTTTCTCCTAACTTAACTGAAGACATGGGTGATGCTCTGCCATTCTTTGTCTGCACAGTATCCAGTACAAAGCACAGTATGCAGGAGGTTCTCTGTTCTCATCACTGCGGTAGGTCTCAGAGGAGTGACGTGCATAACACGGTGGCTATAGAGATGGATGGTTAAGACAGATCAATAGAGGTGCCCCCTCCCCTCAGTTTGTCTTCACACTGGAATGGAATTGGGAAGGAGGTCCTGATTCTGTCTCATATTAATAACTTCTGGTCCATTACGCTAGTGGGATCTAAACTCACATTTAAATTATTAGAATGAATAACAACAGCAGCAGCTCAAGACCAAATTCATACCCATAATAGTGAAGAATATGGTGTGGCTACAACCTGCTGGTATGAGCCAATGTCTCCCTAGCCTTCTCACTGGCTGACAGTTGCGTTACACAATAAGGTTTTATTGACCCAAGGAAAACGTTCTTGACAGGGTTGAATATAATTGACTTCCTGCATAAGGAGATCCACTTGCAAAGTCCTTTCTAGTTATAATCCTATACTCTACATTGGTATGCTTTTTTAGAATAACATAACACCAGTTTCACTGACAATATTCACATTATGTAGCAAAGGGATATGACTTTAAAACAAGGTATTTAAACACAGAACATCTTACACAAAACGCTTTTTCACTGGGTACAGAAAGCTATGCTCCTGTATATGGCAATTACAAATACACAAAGTCCATAGAAGAGAATTGGAGGTTGCAAGAAGATTGCCATCAGAATATCATGACACACACTCATGTTCACTAAAACACAGTGTGGAATATGCTGGTTTGTGAATGGAGTGGAAAAACTATTCCCACAAAAACAATGACAGCATGTAAGTTTTATCCCACATTCATAAGGGTATCTACTTATTTAGTAATTTGTGGGATATACCTTTGTGTTATAATAAAAATAATTTGAATCCATAGATTCAAAGATGAATGAACCAAAATGCTTAAACTCAATTACAAAGCCCATAGGAAGAAAAGTCAAACAATTATTGCAAAGCATGAATTAGAACATTTATGGGGCTATGGCAATGTGTGGGTGTGAGTGTGTGAGCTTCCCAGGACCCACAAACACAACTTCACATGTGCAATGTTCTTCTGCAGAGCAGGAGAAGCAGATACTGTTGCTCATTCTGTTTTGACAAAATGATACTGAAACTGTTGTGAGATGAAGAAGTATAACAGAAGAAGAAAGAAGATTTTTCTATCTAGATATTAATTTATTCATTTCTCAAGGCACCTGGAACAAATTTGACACACTCCATGGCTCAAAACAAGACACCTATTCCCTATCAGTTCTAGAACAAAAATCTGGCCTGGAAAGATAGCTCAGCAGTTAAGAGTACTTGTTGCTCTTGCAGAGGACCCAAGTTTGGTTCCTAGTACCCACATTTGGACTACTCACAACTGCCTATAACTCCAGCTACTTTGGGATTCTGCCATCCTCTTTTGGTCTCTGATATCTATACATACTCAAATTAAAATAAATCCTTAAAAGTATCCAAATTCAAAGTCTAACAGGATTGTGTTCTAGCAAGCTTTGATTATTTGATAAAACAGTGGCAACTGGTCATACCTTACAGAGACTAAACAACTAGGGACTTTGGAAATGGGTGCTTTGTCTTGTCTTCAAATAGTGTCCATAAGAAATGGGCTCTTACCGCAGAGATACAGGACCTCCTTGGCACTTTCTATCCTGATGACTTTCCTGGTTTTGTAACAGTATGCTTCATTTCCTTTCTTTATTTCTTCACATCAATGTCTTCTTTGTGTGTTCCCGTCTCCTTCTACCCTCTCTTAAAAAGATCCTTCATGCTAGATTCATGACTCACTACGATAATTCACCAAAGAATTCTTCTTCTTGAAAGCCTCAAGTCAGTCGCTTCTTTTGCAATGTGTGGTTACAGTTACTCTTCTATCAGTAATATGGTTCTTGCAGGTTCCAGGACTCATACTTTAGCAATCACCTTTCAGCCTACAACATCACATAATAAAACGCTAGTGTTTAAAATGTCATCTAATGCTGAAAGAAGTCTAAGTCCTGTGGAAAATGAGAGTGGAAAGATGAGTTATGCAGAGAAGGGATAGCCTGCAGTGTTTAATTTCACACACGTTGTTAAAATGTTCACTTTTTCTTTTGTTTTTGTAGTTATCAAAGCTTTTGTTTTTAATTAAATATCCCAAAGTAATAACGATGTGGGAAAAGAACATAACTGTATTCCTGGCAGAAGTACACACGGAGTAATTACTAAGGACATCCTGGCAAGCACAGTGGTACATTAACTAAAACCCACCCGTTTATCCTAAGAACATCACCAGAGATATCTGAGGTTATATGTAGACAAAAGGCATCTCAGCTCAGTTATTTTTAGAAGCAAAACTTGGGAGGAGGACCCAAACACTTCACAATGGGGGACTGCTTCTTCAAACTGTAGGGTATTCATATAAAAACATAGTGCAAAATATTTACTAATGCATGAGGATTCAATCTGCATTGAATTCTACAAAGGCAAGCTTTAATACAATGAAGAGAACAAAATCGTTGGAACCACATGGGTAGGTATGTGTTATGTGAGTTTATATGTGCAGTGAATAGGGGTGTGCATGCCTATGATATACACATGGTACCTTAGGATAGATGGATATAGAATGAAATTATAATATTAACAACAGTGCATTCCACAAATGGCATTTTTATGTATTTGGTAAGTCACAATTTTTTAAAATAAAATTTGCCATGTTTGATAAATAAATAGCTTGGAATTAGTAAGTCAACAAACAGTTTTCTGCAGAAAATAAATACTTAGTCACTCCAAACCAGATGTCAGAAAAAGAACAAGGCATTCTCACTCTCAGTTCTAGTCTGCCTCAGATATATTTCATCCATTTGGTTCTAAAGGCCTTCATAAGGATGTCGTGAAAAATTCACAACAGAGCACATGATAAACACACACTGAGGCCAGAATGAAGGCTTTCGAAAGCCATGGTTTTGCTGGAAGTACATTGCTGGAAACAGTCTCACTACTTGAGTGGTTGTGGCTGCCTAGCAAAGCTTTCCTTAGTTCTCTGTGAAGATTCCTTACATGGGCAAAGGAGGTTTGGGTCCTGCTGCTTCTGGTCTGGCTTTGCTATAGTTGACATAACAATCAATGACTTCTGCACATTTCAAGCTGTTCACTGAGTCCTTAGCCACTCTATATGTTTTTAAGTGAAAGGGTGACAAATACTAACTTCTTCCCCAAGACACTTCTCTCCCACTTCTCTCCACTCTCCTCCTCCCTCTCAAGTTGAAAAAAAAAAAAAAAGAAAAAAGAAAAAAAAAAAAGAAAGAAAATGACAAACACTTGTGCTGCATAAAATCTTCTGACTTTGGAAAAAAAGATGTATAATTTCTCTAATCAAGAAAGTTTTTGTCTTGCCTGACTTGTTTCTCTTTCCCAGATCTGTCATAACAGAGCTCTGAGCCAGTTTTCAAGGGCCTTAAAGGAGACTTTGCTATATTATCATGGCCTGAGGCCAATTTCCAACAGGTTCAGAACATCTTTACATATCATATGCATACAGGAGCCAGAGGGTTTTTTCCAATACCTCCCATATAAAGAAAGTCTGTGTATATCCTTTTATCTTCTTTGGACAACATCTCCAAACTTAATTTTATACTGGGACTCGTTAATAGTTATATCCTGTTGCTATTGTGAAGGGTGGACTTTTCATGTAACAAAAGAAAAACTGGTGAGAAAACTCTTTCCTAAAAGTAATACCTGTGTATAGCTGTAGTCCCAGCTCCTAGAGAGACTAAGGCAGGAGGATCACTTGCACTCTACCTAGAAAACATAGCTAGACACTATCACATAACGACAACGACGACGACAACGATGACGATGAGGAGGAGGAGGAGGAGGACAATGATACAACTTCTCATTCTACAAAGATAAAAAGATGATTTTATAATGACATGATATTTTGGAAGACTGAGTTTATTCAGACATATGCATGTGTGGGCTCTAGAGATCATTTAAAGCAACTCTATTTTTGAGTGAACCAAAAACTCCTTTGCAAGCAGGTTAGCACTGATTGTAAAGTTCAAGACTAGAGAGGTAACAAATAGGAGAGAACATGAGTATGAGAGCTCTGAGGATCGTCACCTATGCAGTGGCAGCAGCTAGCCTCGAATTGTGTGGTGAGAAGAATCCTTGCGATAATTTCTATAGCCATTCATGACTCTGCACTTTCCATCCTTTTTCTGGGTGCCTCTAATGTGACAGTATGCTGCAGGCACATCATGTGGACATGTAGACTGGTCATCCTTGATAAATGGTTCTTATTTTTTATGAACAACATCATGTGTGCACAATGGAAAGGTGCAGTGTATTTTTAAAAATAAAAGTATTGAAGAATGTTCACCCAAAGAACTAAGACCATTAGCCAAGCATGGTAGCACATATTCTCATCTCAGTACTTGAAAAGCTGATGCAAGAGAACTGCCGGTGAGTTGAAGGCCAGCCTGCACCATATAGTGAGTTCCAGGCCAGCCAGCGCTACATAGTTGTCTTAGTCAGGGTTTCTATTCCTGCACAAACATCATGACCATGAAGCAAGTTGGGGAGGAAAGGGTTTCCACATGGCTGTTGATCACCAAGGAAGTCAGGACTGGAACTCAAGCAGGTCAGGAAGCAGGAGCTGATGCAGAGGCCATGGAGGGATGAGCTTTCCTGGCTTGCTTCTCCTGGCTTACTCAGCCTGCTCTCTTATAGAACTCAAGACTTCCAGCCCAGAGATGGCACCACCCACAAGGGGCCCTACCCCCTTGGTCACTAATTGAGAAAATGCCCCACGGCTGGATCTTATGGAGGCACTTCCCCAACTGAAGCTCCCTTCTCTGTGATAACTGCAGCCTGTGTCAAGTTGACACACAAAACTAGCCAGTACAATAGTGAAGCTCTGTTCTAGAATGAAATGAAACAAAAAGGTCTTAAAATCAGCATCCTTGTGCAATTGTTTGCTGATAAGACATACAACTGGAGAAGAAAGAAGAAATGTAGGCACTCTTAAATTAATGGGGGCGGAGAAAGCCTATGAGCATTATATCTTCATTATCAAGACAATTAAGGGCTGGAGAGATGGCTCAGCGGGTAAGATCACTGACTGCTTCCAGGGGTTCTGAGTTCAATTCCCAGCAACCACATGGTGGCTCACAACCATTTGTAGTGGGATCCAGTGTGTCCTCTTCTGATGTGTCTGAAGACACTACAGTGTACTCACACACATAAATAAATAAATCTTTTTTTTAAAAAAGACAGTTGTGTCACCTCCTACAATTTTTATTATAATTATTTTGATCTTAGGAAAGCACTCCATGGACTTGGTGCATATTTGGTGGACTCTTAAATGTCCTCAACACAAGGATCAGGGGAGTACTTGCAAGATTCCTGGAAGGCTATTGTCTTAGCCACTGTTCTATTCCTATGAAGAGACTCCATGATCAAGACAACTTTTATAAGAGAAAGTATATATGTGGCGTGGTAGAATAAGAATGGTTTCCATAGGCTCCTGGATTTGAATGCCTTGTCACCAGGGTGGAATATTATTTGAAAGGTTTAGGTAGTATAGCCTTGAAGAAAGTGTGTATTTGGGGCAGGCTCTGTGGTTTCAGAAGCCCATGCCAACCTGAGTCTCTCTTTTACTATTGCCTTCAGATCCAGATGTAGAACTCTCAACAACCATGTCTGCCTGTGTGTCACCACGCTCCCCGCCATGAGGCTAATGAACTGAACTTCCAAAACTATAAGAAAGCCCTAATTAAATATGTTTGTAAGAGTTGCCATGGTCATGCTGTCTCTTCACAGCAATGGAGCACTGACCGAGATAATTAGGAGTTGCTTACAGTTTCAGGGATTTAGTGTATTTTCATCATGACAGGTAGTGTGATGGTGGTAGGGTTGGTGGTGGACAAGTAGCTGAGATCCTGATTCACAAGCAGGGAAAGAAACTGGACCTGGTGTGAGCCTCTGAAACCTCAACGCTCACTCCCAGTGACACATTTCTTCCAACATGGCCACATCTAATTTATTTAAACAATTCTACTCCCTAGTGACTAAGCATTCAAATATATAAACCTGTAATGACCATGCTCATTCAAATTACCACACTCTACTCCATGGTCCCCACAGACTTGTAGCTATAATATAAAGCAAAATGCATTCAGTCCAACTTCAGAAGTCCCTATAGTCTACCATAGTCTCAAGACTGATTTAAAGTCCAAAATCTCATCTGAGACTCAAATTCTTAGCTATAATCCCTGTAAAATCAAAATGAAAAAGCAGATCACAACACTTTCAACAGACAGCAGCACAAAATATTCATTACCACTTCAAAGGGGAGGCAAGGGTGCATAGTGAGGAGATAATGGAACAAAGAAAGACCAGCAGGGCCAACTCCAAGTTCTACAACTCCATGGGTGATGCCAAAGTGCTATTCAGAACTCCAGCTCCTCTCAGGTAGGTTGACTGCAACACCTCTCTCTCTCTCTCTCTCTCTCTCTCTCTCTCTCTCTCTCTCTCTCTCTCTCTCTCTCTCTGACTTATTCCAAACCTCTCCTGTAGCATTCTTTGGAAGATACCACATAACTCTGGATCTCCAGCATCCTGGGGTCTCCAAGGCAATCAGGCTTCACCTTCATAGCTTTATGCAATGGCCTCTTTAAACCTCCATGCAGGAATACCCCTGATACATGCCTGACCTCAGGGACTTTCTTTAGTCATGGAGGGAGATTCTACAACCCTTTTTTTTTTCTTTTTTTTTTTTTTTTTTTTTTTTTTGTATCCTTGGCTCTAAAGTCAAAACCAGAGCCGGGCACATGCCTTTAATCCCAGCAGGCGAGTTTCTGAGTTCAAGGCCAGCCTAGTCTACACAATGAGTTCCAAGACAGTCAGGGATATACAGAGAAAACCTGTCTCAAAAAACCAAAAACCGAGCCGGGCAGTGGTGCACGCCTTTAATCCCAGCACTTGGGAGGCAGAGGCAGGCGGATTTCTGAGTTCCAGGCCAGCCTGCTCTACAGAGTGAGTTCTAGGACAGCCAGGGCTACACAGAGAAACCCTGTCTCAGAAAAAATAAATAAACAAATAAACCAATAAAGTCAAAACCAGATGGCCAAAGCTGCCAGTTTCTGCTGCTTGATGGTGCTGAAACATGGCCCTCTCTTTACATTCCATTTTTATCCACTTTGATGTCTGTGGTAATAAGCTTTTTTAAAATTCCTTTTTACGAGTTGAAAACTTAGCTGTGTACAGTCTTGACCACAGGGCAAGATCCTACATTTATAATTATAATTATACATAATATAAATATAATATATATTATGATATATAATAATATACATTATATTATGGAAGTATAATATAATTATAATAAATTGCCATAAAATAAATTGAAATAAATCATTTAGCATTGGGCTTTTCTTTTTTATTATTATTTTTTTCTTTTTTGTTTTTTAAACTCTAGATTTTATCCCCCTTCCAGTCAACTCTCTGACTGTTCCCACCCCCTGTCTCCATGAAGATGTCCCTACTCCCACTCCACCCCACCAAACCTCTAAACTCCCTGGGGCATCCAATCTCCCGAGAGTTAGGTGCATCTTCTCTGACTGAACCCAGATCCAGCAGTCCTCTGTTGTATATGTGTTTGGGGCCTCAGATCAGCTGGTGTATGCTGCCTGGTTGGTGACCCAGTGTCTGAGAGATCTTGGGGGTTCAGGCTAACCAAGACTGCTGGTCTTCCTACAGGTTTGTCCTCCTCCCCAGCCTCCCCCATCTCCTCCCCAATTCAACCACAGAGGTCAGGAGCTTCTGTCCATTGGCTGGGTGCAAACATCTGCATCTGACTCTTTCAGCTCCTTGAGGGCAGTCATGATAGGTCCCTTTTGTGAGTTCTCTATAGCCTCAGTAATAGTGTCAGGTCTTGGGGTCTCCCCTTGAGCTGGATCCCACTTTGGGTCTGTCGCTGGACCTTCTTTTCTTCAGGCTCTTCTGCATTTTCATAGCATTGGGTTTTTCTTTAAGCTTTTCATCTCCTTGAGGATTGGACTTAGCTTCATTACAATCACTGGTGCTCCTTTTTATCTCAAACTGTACATTTTATATTTCACTTTGGCCCACTGGTTCCTTTTCATTACACATCCGCATAAGAGTGATTATTAATAGCCTTACAACAAAGTCAATACTGGAATCTTTAATGTAGCCTCAGGCAGATTTTTTTGGACAAGGACAGACAGCAGCCACATTCTTCACCAAAATATCAAAAGAATAGGTCTCTAGGCCACTTACAAAATATTTTTCCAAAATTTCTTGATCACCTGAAACTTGTTGGTCATAATCTACATCACTCTTAGCACCACTGTCTCCCTTGCTCCTGTTAGGATGACTAATTAAGCCTCTCTGAAAGCATTCAATTACTTTTCTAGTCCAAAGTCCCAAAGTTCACATTCTGCCAACAAGTAGCATGCATGGTCAGGCCTATTTATTACAATATGCCACCTCTGGGATCAACTTCTGACTTAGTCACTACAATATTGCTTTGAAGAGACATCATGATCAAGACAATTCTTATAAAGAAAAACCTTTAATTGGGGTCTTGCTTACAGTTTATGAGGATTTGTTCATTATCATCATGGCTAGGATTATGGGAGCAAGGAGTACGGTGGTGGGCAGGCACTGAGGTGCTGGAGAAGTAGCTGAGAGCTGCATCCTGATTTGCAAGTGCAGAGAGAGGGATGGGGGAAGGGAAAGAGGGAGGGAAGGAGATAGGCAGGGAAGGAGGGAGGGAAGGGGAGGGAAGAGGAGGAGGAGGAGGAGGAGGAGGGGGAGGAGGAAGAGAGAGAGAGAGAGAGAGAGAGAGAGAGAGAGAGAGAGAGAGAGAGCGCTGAGCTACATCCCCTGGGGGTAACCAACAATTGTCTACATATAGCTAAGGTCTACTAAATAGAAGGGAATTCATGCATGATACTGAAAATAGAACCAACTACCCACTAATGGAGAGATCATAAACCCTAGAATAGAATCTACTAATGCCATTTCTTAAGCCAATATAATTTCTAAGTGTATTCTAAGTATGTATCCTTATACCCACAGATAAGTATAGGTCTCACACATCACCAAAGATGCTTCTTTACATATAGTAACTATTACAGAGATCCACAACCGGTCAACATTTAGAGGACAAATGACAATGTGGTATCCAATCTCAGTTGACACATCAACCAAGCCATCTCCGTATCACGTTCGAGAAGCTGGAGTGATTGTTAGAGCCAAAGGACCAGGATGCCCGCCACAAGACAGCATCTTCCAGACATGACAGGGAAGATGCACCCACAAAACCACAACAATGTGGCCATCTAAACAAAACCTGCATAATGGGAAATACTACCATCCCAACAGGAACGGGAGGTGAGCATCTCCCCAGGCCCCACTCTTAAATGAAGAGCTACCCGGAACCATCAATGGTTGCTGAGAAGGAATCAGTTTTTCTCCAGAGAAAAACCAGTCTGATGGTTCATCCAGTTCCAAGTGGTAATCCCTAAGCACAT
>JADRCD010231299.1:0-25428 GCA_019843815.1 Montemys delectorum
GTCAAACTTTTTTTTTAAAAGGTGATGAGACAGAGGAACATCTGGTCTCCAAATGCAGTCATAAGTATGAGCTTCCCCATCCACACATGGATGTAGAAAACATACTCACCAAAGGACACCAAGTCCCAGTGAGGACAGGGTGAAAATGTAGGCTTTGTACACTATTTGGACAAATGCACAAGAGATAGTACATTCATCATGGAAGATTTCTGTATCAGCTTCTGGAAAAGTAAGACTGACCACATGATATGCTAAGTATAGATGTGATGAATGGGAAGCCAATCTGATGGAGATGCAGCTGTACCCTTAAATTCACTGTAGCACCATTTTACAATACCAGGAAGTAGGAACATTTCAAGTGTCCATGAGCTGGTGGATAGAAAAAAGAAACGCAGCCCATATGCAGAAGAGACCATTTACTTACAAATAAAATAAAACCATGAGATTCTGACTCACATTGATATACACAGCATTCTATCACACAAGCTAAGCAAGGGATAGAAAGATACTTGGATATAGAGTTGAAAGGGCAGAAACCATAAAAACTGAAAGCACAATAATGTTTATCAGAGGGTGTGTTTTATGGGGTGAAGGAGGGATGAGGCAAAGTTCTCAGAGGACTAATCATCATTAGTAACAAGAATAACTGCTCCTCTGTTGCAAATGAGTTGATTATAGATAATGAATGATAAGTATATTTGTAGAAAACTCGAGCTTCTTTGAATATATTAAGGTAGCGTTTCTCTTATATTTTTGGTTGTGAGCCTAGTCTTTACTGGCTGAGATCTCTCTCCAGCCCAAGGTAGTGTTTCTCAACCTGTGGGTCATGACTCTTGGGAAAACATATTTCCAATGGTCTTCGGAACTAAGGCTTTGCTCACAAGCAGAATTATGTTTATGAATTAAAGTTATGAAGTTGGAACAAACATACGTTTATGGTTGGGGGTTCCTAAGAGCATTGGAAATGTGTTTTCCAATAGTCGGGACCCTAGGGCTGAGAACCACTGTGTTAAGCACAGAGAAACATATGAGATATGTGTGTTTACATTGACTTTTATGAAGACTGCATTCTGTGTACACATTTCAAAATATCATTAACTGGGGCTGGGGAGATGGTTCCATTGGCAAAATGCTGGCCACAGAAGTCCGAGGACCTGGATTTGATTCTTGTTGTACACTCAAGACGACACTGTGTTATCAGGCTCTAAGTTCAAAGAGATTCTGCCTCAAAAAATGTGGAGGGAGCTAGAGAGATGGCTCAGAGGTTAAGAGTACTGACTATTCCTCCAGAGGTCCTGAGTTCAATTCCCAGTAACCACATGGTGGCTCACAACCATCTGAAATGGGATCCAATGATTTCTTCTGGTGTGTCTGTAGAGGGCTACAGTGTACTCAAATCTTAAAAAAAAGAAAAAGGCCTGCCTGAAGTGATGTCCCAGTTGTTAAGAGTACTTGTTCATGCAGAGGATCCAGGGTTTATTCCCTGTGCCTACCTGGTAGCTCCTGTTCCAAGGGTATGTCACACGTCTCTGACCTCCCTGGGCACTGGCATGCATGTGGTACACATACATACATACCATAAATCTTAAAAATGTAGATTCTGCTTAAGTTGATGGAAAATATGGACATTAAAAGCCACTTCATGGTATTAATAAAATTAATGTGCAAATTATAGAAACAGTGGGTTACAAACACCATCTCCATGTATTATGTGTTGTAACATACATTACTTGACAGGCTCTTTGGTTTCCCCTTGTGCTAACAGACTCACAGGGAACCAGCCCATCAGATTCAAAGCCTGTGCCTAGAGTTGTAAGATAACAAGGAAAATAATCCTATAGAGCTGAACTCAGGAGATACTTCTAGAAGGTTCCTAAGAGCTCTTGTGCTGCCTGACTTTGTCTGCTGGCATGTGATTAAAATGGACTGAGCTCATGAGATGATTAACACTGTGGTAGGTTTGTAGCTCCATGGGTCTCAAAGGCAGGTCTTTCTTGCAAAGATGAGCTCAGCTTTTTGCTGCCCCATTCTGAGCATCTGCACATAAAGCTGCACAATACCAAGAGAGTAGGTATTAAATCTGTAATTATTAATTATATACAGAATGCATATATTGTTTGGCTTTATTGTGCTAGCCATTTCAGAGTATGCACATATAAAAGCATGCTGCACACCATGAGTTTATGTAATTTTTGTTAGTAAACCTTAATAAAGTCTGAAAACCTAGAAATAAGTTAATAAAATAATTGCAAGGCCCCAGTGCTAGAAATTATAAAATGTTGCTCAGGAATATCTGAAAAGAATAAAAACATTGATTTGTAACTTCATGTACCAAAGTATCACTGTTTGAACTGTAATGATCTCATATTGATCTAGATTTGTCTGCAGTCAGACTCCCAAGAGAGGGCAAAGGATGCTGCTTACCCGTACAGCACTGGCCTAGGGCACACAGGCCTCAACATCCAATCCCAGCAACAGCAACATCAAACTATTCCAAACGATGTGTGTGTGTGTGTGTGTGTGTGTGTGTGTGTGTATGTGTGTGTTTACCAAGAGATTGTAATATCCCTCTGTTGTGTGGCAGACTTTTCCTTGAGACACAAATATACATACATCTACTCACTCTAGACCAAAGTATGGATGCCACCAAAGTCCAACTTGGTGAACCAATGAGTTTTATTGGGTTACTTACAGAAATGTGGGCGAGGGGTCACTTACAGGAGCAGAAATAACTCAAAGACAGCTGCCTCACCAAAGCCCACCCAAGCATGGGTGGAAGCTCACAAAAACCTGAGCTCACTGCATAGCCTGCAGGCAGCTCAGCACCTTGGAGAGTGTCCTCTCCCAGTAGATCCATTGGTTTGAACCTCTTTGGGGGCTCTCTGTGTCTCTGAGGCAGCTGAGTTTGTTGTCAGGGAGTGACTCCCAGCAATCTTTGCTGATTATATTTTCTTGGGTGGGGCAGGGAACAGAGTGAATGTGGTCAGGACTTCCAGAGGCTATTTTAAATTATTTAATGAGTTTCCTGCAGGACGAAATGTTCCAGTCTTGGAAGAAACAATTATACAATACCCTCAAATGAAGAGAGCCTTTCCCTGGCTAGCTTGAACAAATGGTCATAATGAGAAACCCTGTTGTGGGCTATTCACCAGTTAGAGAATACTGCTAAACATAAGTTTAAGCCAATAGAAAGTCTTAGCCAGCTGGCAAATGTACTAGGTGTTTGGGATCCCAGTGTAGCACATTTGTCAGGGTGAGCTTTAAAGCATAAAACACATGTCCTGGGCTGACATACATCAGTTAACAAGAACAGTAGCCAGAAGCAGAACTACAGAAGCCAAAACACAAGGTTAGTACATTTAGAGACTTTCCCAGAACTATATGGACTTTGATGGATTAGGCCTTTGTTTTAGTTTTGGTAGGTGGGGTTGTCTACCTGCTGAGTTTTACAGACTGAATGGCACTTCCATCATGGAGTCAGTTGTGCTAAGGTCTGGGCCCTGTTACAACCCCATGTAGTAAGACATTAAGGATAATCTTCAGAACCACAAGACATTGAAGTGGATGAACTGACTTCTCTCAAGGAACTGAAGGCTATGGGAATGAGCCATGTGGGGATGCAAACAGGCCCTTCTTTTCCCTTTGAGCCACATAGGAAGCTTTACTCCTGGTCCCCAGTTTGACTGTAGCTTTGGGACAGACCCTGATGCAGAGGACCTGGCTAAGTTGCTATTTTGACTCTCCATCCCCAGAAATTGTCAGATCATAATGAATCTGTGGCAATCCACAATACAGATTCATACAGGATGTCTCCTGCAAATGGGAGATGAGTTTAATCCATCGGCAATGTACCCAGAAACGTCCATCAGCGTATTTTAAGTGAGAATATTTAAAGGGCTGACATGTAGATTGTAAGTGCTTGGCACGACGGGTATCATGGGACCACAAGTTAAAAACATAACCAGAACAATGGCTAAAACAAAAAGACAGGCCATTCTAAGTGCATGTGTGTGGGTGTGGGGTGTGCAGGGAAGGAAGCTGTGGAGTGACTACCTGGTTTTCACAGTATACTGCTTAGTACATTAGGGGAACAGCCTCTTTGGAAAACCATTTCACACACTCTGAGAAGGCAAACCAGACCGAAAACCTATACCATCATCTAGATTTTATAGACAAAGTTGCTTTTGTAAATAAAGTTTTATTACGTCGTAATGCCCATCACTTGTGCATCACTTGTGATTTGTCAAGATTGAACATGCTGATTTGTAGAGCCTCAAGTGTTTGCCATCTGTTTCTTTACAGAAAGTTTTCTGAGCCCCAGTCTTCACTACATCTCTGAAACTTCTCAGCCTAGTGCCTTAAAATGCGGGTGCTCCAGGGGCTACAAGAGACTTTGTTAAACAGCTCCTGCTGGATGTAACCCCAAGTTCACTCCAAAAGAATGGGTGCTTTGTGTCACAGCCATTGGGCAACACACCTTATAGCTCTCACAAGGGAGCAAGTAGTGGCTGGATAGCAGGAGTGAATAGTTCTCACAGCTGAGCAAGAGAAGACAAGACCCCCAAGAGATCACAGTTTTCCTTCATTTACATGAAGTTCAAGGATAGGTGGAAGTGGTCCATAAAAGCCACAATCACACCTCCTCCCCCTCTGAAAAAAAATTGTGCTCACAGGGCAACCCACCTAAATGATGAATTCTGGATGCTGGGATTGTTTGACAACTTAATGTGCATTTCCAAGTAAGAAACGAAATTCTGTTTTTCTGTATGTGATATCATAAAGCCTTTAGAAAAATGTGTGGTTTAAAAAATGTTTGCTCTATGTCTAGCAAATTAAAGGAGAATTGAACGGCCCATGTGTAATCCCAGTTCAGAGGTCAACTGCTTGTAGTATTTTGTGGGACGAGACTCATTTATGGTTTGGGCCTTCTGGCCTACTGGAAGGTTTCAAGAACTGAACAAAGACATCCTCAGGGTTTCCTTCAGATGTCTCAGGATAGGGAGTGCTGGGGCTTGAATGTGTCCCCCAATTTTTAAATGTTGGAAGCCGAATCCCCAGCCAAGCTGTCTTGGTAGGTGGAGATGAGGAGGAAGGATTCAGTGGGGATGGTTGTGCCCCCTGGGATGGACAAATGCAATTGCCACAGGGGTGAGGTCCTTATTCTGGAATTTTCTACCCATACAAAAGATGAACCCGGTCCCCAACCTCTTGCCTTTAGCTATGGGATGGCACATTAAATGCCCTTGTCAGATGCCAGAACCCCAGCCGTGGACTTCGAAGTCTTCAGAAGTCTGAGAAATAAATTTCTGATCTTTATAAGTGAGCCAGTCTGTGGTATTCCATTATAGCAACACAAAACAGACTAAGACAGGAGAGCTCTTCCCCCACACAGAGACTGGCTTACAACTTTGTAAATTTGTGAGGCTCCAGCGGTCAACACACCTGATTCAACAACACTTCTTCAGACCACAGCCCTATTGCATTTACTGACTGACCAGCTAGGTTCTCATTTTTCTTTTCTGTGCCAAGATCCTAAGAGGATACATTGTATTTCACTGTCCTGTCTCATCAGCCTCCATTCACCTGCCTGCTCCTTCCTGTCCCCATGTCTTAGATGAGCTTAAAGAATATAGTGTCTCTAGCCTGGCCACCACTCTCTGTTGGTTTTACCTTCCCCCCAACCAGCTCCAGACCACATGTTTTTGGTAGAAATAACGTGGAAAGGATGCTGGTACCTCATGGGTGGCTTGTGGTCAGCCAGGTAGGTAAGTCAGTGTCTACCAGCCCCAGCTCCCTTCCACGTCAGCTGACAAATCCTCTGGGAACCTCTTGCTTCTGTGATTTTTCTTCCCTCCAACATATGTCCGTTTGTTATGCCTGCCAGTTAATACTGTCTTGAAGGGACAGGGCTTTCCACCATATCCACATTTACTCATGTTAGTATAGACTCGTGGCTTACTATTTCAATCAATAGCTTGTAATTCCATTCCATGTAGACATCTCAAAGACAGGGAAGCCGCTGCAAGCTCAATCGGTTTTGACCTTTACGAAAAGGTACAGTTCCCTACTTCATTAATTAGCAAGGTGAAGAAACTTCAAAATGCACGCTGCACGCAGAATTCCTGGATGGTTACCCTCCTGGATCTGGTATCTGCCAGGAAAATGGAGGGGTGGGAAGGTTCTAGCCACTTACAGAGAAGCACCTTCTAGTATCCGGCCCAACACTGGGGAAGAGATGAGGCATCTATTAGGGAGGAGGCACCGTCAGAGACATTTCCTGGACTCTTAACCGAACATTCCCAGCAGAGCCAACAAGCACCAAGATGGGGGGACACATTAATCTTGCAAGTGGAATAAGCTCCAATCCTCCCTCCCACTGCTCAAAGGCACCCACTTCATAACTTAAGAAAAAAAAATGAATAGGGACCCCCACCCAGATTGTAACCATGAAGCCAGGTGAACGGCTCAAGCCAAGAATTCAACCCGAAGTCATTGTAAGAATTGCTTTGGCTCTAACAAAGAAAGCTTCTTGGAATGAACCAAACAAATGGCTTTGGCTGTTTGGCTTCTAGCCCACATCTATGAAGTCTTAACTAGTATTTATAGGGAGTGGTAAGAAGGGCATACTGAGGGAATGTGTGCTCTGGAGCACGTGAACATACGTTGTGTGTGTGTGTGTGGGGGGGATTGGTACAAGGTATTTGTCATTGTTTCGAGATCAACTTTTAATTTAAGCATTACTTTCAGTGAGACTTGGTCCGGGCTTGTGCGGCATGTGAGCTCTGGAAGGAGACTCTCAGATGCGCATGCCTTGTGAGCCTCTGACACAGAGGCCCTTGGCCAACTGAGCAAGTCAGACACACCCACTGGGTCTTTTTTTGTGCAAGTGAAAAGATTTCACACACTTGACAGACTTCTGTTCGCAAAGTCTCCAGAGGGATAATTTGTCTTTACTAAAGTGATTCCCACCACCAGGAGAGGGGACGTCTCTGAGGTGTGTTGGTCTCAATGTATAGCAGAGGGGTTTCCTTAAGAATTACTGTATTTGACCAATGTTTCCTATGTTGGTGTTAAAATGGTTATTTTATAACATGTGTGCGCATGTGCGCATGCATGTGCGTGTGTGTTGAGGACAGAGGGAAATAAATCTGAAGAGCCCGTACTTGTCTGTATAGACAGATGAAGTCAGACTGAAACTCCAAATACCAGCTTTTTGGGCCACATGATGTAGCATCCTGTCACAGTTAAGATTGTTTGTTTGTTACCTAGCTGCATGCTCACACATTTTAAAGGATGGTTCTAAATTTGGAGCAAATTCTTATCTTCTATACCCCCCACCCCCACCCCGCCCTGCCTGGAAGATGTGTTTCCCCTGATTCAGCCACGAAACCCTCGATATTTCGAAAGGGTTGTGTGCAATTCTTTGTGGTGGAGGATGATGCTTAGAAACCAAGTTTGGGCACCAGTGTATTTATTGTTATCAGGCCATTGTTGCTTCTAGGTTTTTTCAACAAGGCGTATATGTGTGTGTGTGTGTGCACCCACACTCAAAAGAATGTGAATATAGGTATGTGTTCATCCATCTGTGCACGTATATTTTTGCAGTGAAGCTTGGAGTTGGCTTGGCCTAGCTGGCTCAAGAAGTACGCACACTAAGTGTTTCAGGTTAGAGTCCATGGCTCCTGAGGCACAATGTGCCTTCCAGTTCCTAAGAGACTTATGCAGCCCCTCAGGCAGTGAAGCATTCAGGCCAGTTAGTTTCACTGTATGCTCCCACAGAAGTCAAGGAAACATGGGAGCTCGACAGGCCAATCTGTCTTAGGCATTAATCTTGTGTGCCCTGTATAACTCGAAAACTTCATTGTGTCCTGGCAACTGCAACTTCATCGATCCTGGCAAATGCCATTTTCTTGTTTCTGATCAAGGCATGAAATGTCTGCTCTCGATAAGACTGTTGTCACAGCCTCAGTCTTGCTGTGGACCCTCCAACTGCCCTGATTTAATTCCTTGTGGCCATATCGGGTGACCTTGGCCCAGTAAGCAAGCATGGGCACCCACATATACATACACACATACAAATACAATGTCTACACGTGTTTGTATTTCTAATCATGTATATACTAAAAATCCATGAGCTCATACCAATACGTCTAATTTCTTTTCCTTTTTTCATATATTTTGAGAATTTCATACATGGTGCAGTGCATCTAATTTAAATCAGTTTTAAGAGTTATATTGTGGCATATGCTTCCCCTATTTCTGTTGGAAATCTCTTTTCAGTCTTGATGGGAGGCAATTTTTCTTTTCTACAACATTACAGTTAATGAAACAGTATATGAATATATTTCATTTCAAAATAATAGATGGTTGCCCAGAATTACAAGATGAAGGGCCAAAATTAGGGTGCTAGTTTTTGGAAAACCGCATGTGAAAGAGCACACTTTGGGTTGCTAAAACAGTTTGGTGAACGATTAAGCCCATTGCTCCCTTATTTCTGCCAATGTCTTACCTCCTCTCACAGAATTTCCCCAGCTACCTGGCAAACCAATGTAGTGAAAATCCTTATTCTTTAAAAGCAACTTGGAGACTGAGAAACACAGCTTGTGCAAGAACTCCCAGCGGCTGGTTTCAAAGCGAGGGTATTGGGAACCTAGTACACTTCCTGCTTTAGCAAGCACCATCCAGCTAACGCACCCAGCTCTTCTGCTCTCGGCTCGGGGCCACTTCACCTCAAGTTTTTCTTCTTAATTTCAAGCAGAGTAAAAAGTCTGTAAGACACACATAGCTAACGTGCAGGGATAATGCCCCAGGGCAGGCACTAATGTCAACCTGCCTACTCCGGAGAGGAAGGCAGGCACGCACATCTGGTACTTCCCAGATCAGTATCAAAGCTGCCATTTTCTTGTGTTTCATTTTTCCTACATGGGAAGAGGAAAGTAGTTATTGAATGTGAGGGCAGAAGATACTTGGAAATTCTCAAGACTGGGATCCAAGGAAGTCCTTTGACAATGAAGAACTCTGGTTGGTGTCACACTGTATCCAAAAGGAGCTTTGGACCCAGGACATCAGGATAAAAACTCAACCTGTCCATTACACCTCTCTTTTTCCTAGATTTCTTTCTTAGTTGAACTGTTAAGTAACTGCATGCAACAACATTATCTGGAAAACAGAAACCCTTATTTAGTATCGGCTTCTAAAGCCTTCATGTATCTTTCTGTTAACAAGAAAAAGATTTGAAAACTATCACACTGTGTGTTCTTTGTCACATTATATAAAGTTATACTTAATCCAAAAAACTTATTCCAATGTCTACAATAGATGGCTGAGTGTAATTAAAGCATATGTGGCTGTTTTTGTCACCAATACTTGATTTGTTGTCACTAAACAACACTTATGCAATCATTTCTATTAATTATTTTCTTGCCTAAATCTGTAACTAAAAATATGTAGTGTATTTTTCAAATTTAGAAGGCCTTTCATGGGGGTTAGAATATGAGGAGGGGGATTATGTGAAGTTACAAATTGCAAGCCCATGTATCGCCACGCAGGAGATATCTCTTACAGAAGAACGTTGTTACCAGGTCTCTTCTCTAAGTAGATGGACTTTCTACACTTGATCTTAGCCAAAAGACTGAGAAGGGATGTAGACAGACTTTCTGAGACCAAAGCAGCTCATAGTTTTTTTTTTAATTGTTGCACAGAATAAACATGGGTGCACTAAACCTAAATGTGGTCCAGAGTTTGGAAGCATCACAGCAGAAGGTAGGAGGCAAGGACAGGAGGAAGGTCACCCTGAGAAGGAATTCTTCGCACCCATTCCCAGTCTAACCTCTATATCATCTGTGTTGCCCATACCTATTTAAGGAAGCCCAGAAGTATTGCCTGGGCTCCTGGCACTGCTTGAAGGTCACCTTATAGCATTGTTCCTCTCCCTGCTTCCCATAGCAGCCATGCAGGTCATGTCTTCTTTACTGGGATACTGGATGGTGACATTCCAGACCACAGTACAAACTAGAGAGAGGTAAGGTGAGACTCTTGGTTGAAATGTTGCTTGAGCCAAGTTTTCAAAATTCTTAATTTTTAAGTAAACATCCGAGTTCCTGACTTTTATCGAGAACTATGAAGATGTGGAAAAGAGGGACCCTTATCCAGACACCCGAGGCAGCAAGTGTTTCCCAGCCTTCACCATGTGAACAATGGCCCATGAGGGGCCCCAGGGGGCAGGAGGGCTCCCCGGCTTGCTCTTCATTTCCTTTGACTTCATAATCATTTCTTTTACTTTAGGCAGAACTCCAGCAATGAGACAGAAACCCAATTTGAGTCATTCAGGGTGGAGGCAGGGATGTGGTGGGGGTAAACAGGAAGAAATAATGAGTTATAAGGAGAGTGGCTCTGAAAACAAAAGGAGAAAAACAGGTGGCTTACCATTCTATCATTTTCTGTCTATTGTGAACCCAATAAACGAAAGAAGGTCAAAGCTGTATCTCAGATGGGCTCAGAGAGAGGGGTGACCTTTTTCTGTAATCCCAGCATTTAGGAATCTTAGGTTGAGGATCTGTCAGGAGTTCAAGGCCAGCCTGATCTATATAGTGAGTTTCAGGTTAGCTTGTGGTACAGAATAAACCAACAACAACAAAACCAACAACAAAACACCAGAAAATCACAGAAGGAAATGGAGCCCACATTTCCCAGAATCCTCTTTCATGAGAACGCTCATTGGAATAGGACCCAGTAACAACTAGACACACGCAAATGGAGGTGCTGTGTACCTCACCCTACCTAACCCCTCCTGTGTCCATCCCTGTCTTCTACTCCGTTTCTTCCCTCATCTAATAAGTAACAGTAGAAGATTCTGATATCTTCCAAGATGGATGCAGTACACGCTAGGAGGAGCCTGAGTGTTCTGACTATACGGTAGAACTAGGAGACCCAGCAAACTTCTTCGAACTCCAGTGTAAAATGGAAAGAAGTGTGTGTGGCCTCAAGCTGCAGAGACTTAAAGAGTTCCTGAGGCAGCTACTACATATGCCCGTGTCTGGATCACTGGATTTGATTCATGCACAGGCTTATTAATTACTGAGGTACTTCTGGAAGTTTCAAGGCAAATTTCTCAGCAAACTTGACATCTCTTTTGTCCAATCACGGCTTCTTAGCCAGTGAGTATCATTTCTGCATTGGGAATTCAGGCCAAGGTGCTTTACTCATAGTCTCAACTGCCAAGTTCCACTTTTATTTATCGCCCCGCTCATTTGACATTGTTACACATGCTGTCTGGAAGCTCTTCCCGGCCATACCCCGGCTCTTCACACACTGTTTTGGAAACCTGCTGTGTTCTATTCCAACACCACCAGACACTGAGCATCAAGGGACTGGAAGAAAGGGGTGGGGAACCACCCTTACCCCCCGGGGGAGAAGCTAGAGCAAGCAGGCAGAGAGGGGGGGGGAAAGCTAGTTCCAACAGAAATATTGTCCTCCGAGAGCTAAAAACAAAATTGGCTATGGTCAACCATGTAAAATGCCATTGGGCATCTGAAGATCATGTTCGAATGCACACTGTTTTTTTGGGAAGGAATCTTACTGGTAGTTCTCTAGAGATTTGCTTTAGACACCATCCCAAGGTTATGTTAATAAAGCCAAATCCACAGACCTGGCTCTTTTGCACACTTCAAACAACAAGGATTCTCACTCACTGTCCTTGACTCCCCTTTCTTAAACACAACTATCCCAGGAATCAAACTGGCCAGCTTTTTTCTAAAATGGATTTTTTGAGGTTATCAGCCCCAGGACAATCAACCTTTGAGATACTTTCAAAAGGAGAATTTCCCAGCTCTTGTGATAAGGATGGGGGGACTAGGGTTAAGGGCAGCAGGCTGAGATGGTGTCACCACCAAGGCCGATTTGAGCCACTGGACTTAACCACCAGAGAGCTTCAGGGATGGGGTACTCTAAAGCTAAGAAGGGCGTTGGGCACTAGTCCTTAGGACAAAAGAATGTCAAGGAAGACAAAGGGAGACCAAGGCCCAGGTAGGGGTGGGAGTGGGGGTGGGGGTGGGGGTGGGGGTGGGGACCGCAGCTACACTATGACAAACTGGAGAAATCCTAGAGTAAGCTTAACTCTTGATGACAGGCTCTGGGGTGACCCAGGGGGCACAGCTGTGACACCTCTCTGTTGCCCTTACGGAGGGGTAGTGGAGTGCTGTTCCCCAGGGATACCTGGCCCCTCAGAAGACCAGGTTGCCCTCTTTACTGTGAAGTACCATTAGGGCAGAGACTGAGGCATTTGTTCAAAGTGAAGATTTTGCATTAGTCTTTTTAAAACTAAATTTATTTTTCATTAGTATACAAAATAATGGGTCCCATTATGACATTTTCATACATATATATCAGTGTACCTTGCTTTATAATTACCCTCACTACCTGACCCCTCTCTAGTCGATCCATCCTCTTTCTTCAGAGAGCCTCCATTTGCTCTCATGCAATCTGCCTATCCGATTAAATTCAATTTTTTAGAAATGATTATGAAATCTGAGTGTCTTCCCTATCTGGGATCAGTACTAAACACAGACCAATACCTTCCCTTAGAATCCCTCCTCAAACACACACCTTTGGGAGGAGGGCAGGTACAGCCACAACACCTGTCTTTTCTCTTCCTGACTTGCAGGGCCCCTAAACTACAAGGGCTTCTGAGAACGAATAAGACAACCAATGGTTTCCAAGTGAAGTGGAAATTTTGGACTGTATAACATGTCATAGCTAGCTAGATTTTTTATTTTGTTTTGTTTTAAAACAAGGACTGGTACAGAGTAATCGCCATATATGTGTTTAGATTTTTAAAAGGTGAGATTTGAGAGTTAGTGATGTGTTTGGCCTATAGTCACTTTTTTCTACACTTCTCTAGTTTGGATCTAAGCTACAAAGTAGCTTACAAATCAGAGCATCACGTCCATTCTTAATCCTAACAAAAGGAGGAGGGAATGTGCCACCCTCACCAAGGTACATCTCTGTAGTCCTAAGCTGCATCCTAAGGCTAAATCTGTGTCTTCAATACTTAAGAAGGACTTTTTTTGTTTTAGTTAAAAAAAAATATGTTTTACTCTCAATGTGTTCTTTTTTTGGATCTTTTTCTCTGGCTATTCCAGATGTATGAGTGTGGAACCTGGAGGTAGGGTGACATTCAAACTTGCATCTCTCCTCCCAGTGGGCAGGACTCATTATCTTGCTCTTTCCCTAGGGAAGGGTTTGAGGTATAAGAATTTGTAGCAAGCCTCTGGAGCTACTTTAGGAAGCCCAGATCCGCAGGATACAATGGGAGCAGATTTGGAGTCTCAGGATAGCTCTCAGCCTAAACTCTCTTGGTTCCTTCTCCACCTGGAATCCCTCTTCCAGTGACTTCTGTGCCTCAGTCATCTTCATGGACCAACTATACAAATTCCAGATGAGGGGCAGTGATTCCCCTCCAAGGCAGCTATGGAAAGGCCCATGAAGAATATTAACCACTCAAGGGAGCACCCCATTTCTGGGCAGTGGGATATGTATTTTTTTTTCCTGAAGGAAATGACCATTGTAGCTTTGCTTTTTTAGCTTCTTAACTGCTTATTGATCACTTTCCCTGAAGTACCACATTTGCGTATGACTCCAAAGTCATAAGGATTGGACATCATTAAAGTACACTATTGCTAAATATGCTATGTAACACAGAAGCATCATTGACATGTATAAATGTTTCATATAAAAAGTCACCTGACCACACGTTAGAAAGAATGCTATTTGAAACACGAGATACATAGACTTGCCACAATATCCTTTATAATAAATTATATAAAGTACCCACTTTCTTTTTTTTCTTGAGGATTTATTTTTATTACTCTTTCAATATATGTGTGTATATATGTGGGTATTTGCACATGAGTGCAGGTGCTTCGTTTAAGGCCACAAGGGGATGTTGGATCTACTGAAGCTGTAGTTACAGGCAGTTGTGAGCCACCCAATGTGGGTGCTGGGAACTGAACCTGAGTCCTCTGGAAGAGCAACCAGTGCTCTTAACAACTGACCCATCTCTCCAAACTCCCTACTCCAACTTTCTTTGAGATTCACCCTTGCCCTGGGAGGCAGATTGCTATCCCTTTTGCAGGTGAAAATACTGCCCTACCAGAGTCAGTGACTTGCTCAAGTTCACACAGTTTGGTTAGTCAATGGCAGGGTTAAGATCCAGCATCAGGTAGGTCTTTGTGTCTCCGCCTGACCAACTTGTCCCCTGAAAGGATACAAGAATACAAGACCCAAGCATGTATTGGCTTGACACATTTGGTTTGTCTCTTTGTACAATCTGTAGCCAGAACAGGCCTCTGTCTTGTCCCTAGACAATTATGGTAAACTTCAGTCAGGTCAAAGGAAAAGCAGCCCATGTACAGTGCAACATGGTGGGTGACAGCCTAGGAAGAAGCACAAACTTGCTACTTTTAGGTGCTCTGAGGAATGGATTGTGGTAGAGTTGGAAATGGATGATACCATTTTTAGAAGGTCATAGAACTTGGCTTAGTGATGTCTTCTGACTTCAAATGAGTATTCTAGAAGATTCTGTTTCAGCCATTTGTTTAAAGGGTTTGGGAGGTTTTTTGCTTTTGTGGTTTTTTTTCTTTTTTCTTTCTTTTTTTTTTTCTTTTTTTTTTTTTTTGTTTGTTTGTTTTTTTGAAGCTATGTATGTGTGAGAGATGGGTACAGACTCTCTGGAGCAGACTAGACCAAGAGACCCAGACACTGGCAAATCTGCAAGTCTGCAGTGATGTGGATTTTGGTCAAGAAAGAAGTTGAACTGTACCAAAACCATCATGGATATCATGAGTTTACAGGAAAGGACATATCATGGTTTATGTTAGAACTTCTAAGTTGAGCATCAGGAAACTTCTTAGAAATTCTTTGAAATAGTTTCCAAGTTAAAATAGGCAGCACTCTTTTCCTACCTCAGACTTGTAGGTTGAATGTCATCCTTGGGACATTTTGACATGGCTCTCTTACACACCTTATAAAGGGACAGAAAACGTCCTCATGGTTTTGACAATAGTGAAGAATGTGTGTAGCAGTGGAGTCTGTATCACGGCTTCTAATGATCAGTAACAAAAAGAGCAATAAGTGAGGTCTGATAAAGTCAGCTTGGAGCCGACTGGAAAACATTAATAGTCATCTTTATTGACATTTTCCACCAAATTTCCCTAGGCTAACTGTAGTGAGAATTTTGGTTTCTTTTAAATCACAGAAATATAAGAACGTTTTTTGCTTTAGTCCCAGGTGTGGGATGCAGGGCTGCTTCACAGCAGCTGACTAGGATTTGCCCAGAGCTCTAGCGGGGGTGTACTTTTGCCAGCTGCAGAGGTGTGGTTTCTGCAAATGTGTGACATTTAGGATTCTGGGGACATTTCAGAGGATAGATAAATGTGAGAGCCCTGGTAGAAGGAGCTGCTGGTGGCTGGGTAGTGGGTGGTGGCGGTTTGTTGCGATTTGTCAAGTATTCTTGCGCAAAAAGATTAAAAGAAGAAATTAGGTATCCCAACGGCAGCGAAGGTCAAATTTACCCGAGGAATCCGGTACCCCTAGTCAACAGGAAGTAGTCTAATGATAACGCCCCCTTTGCCCTCCAACCTTTTTTTTCCTCCCCTACCTAGTGTTGGGGGGTGAAAGGGTGGAAGAGGAGGGGCAGAGAAAGGGTGAAAGAATAACCCCCAAAGTAGCCAAAAGTCAAGTCATAGGTAACCATTTTCCTTGGCAAGACTCAGTTCATTGGTGGGAGCTAGTGGCAAGCATCTTTTGTAACTGTCCTCTATGCCATCTACACCAGACAGCCAGTTTTCCTTTTAATGACTTTGCAATGTGCCCACATATGTGGTGGGGCTATACACATTCTTGTCCTGGATTTCCTGTTGTTGCAGGCTTAGGGGGAGGTTCTTTCTTGAGGGTTAGAGTACGGAGGGGAGAGTGGAATTCGGTAGCATATACACATTGTTTCTTGGCAAGTGCTCTGCATTTGAGCTATAGACTCAACCCATACACAGTGTCTTAATCCATTGATCCACTGGCTTGGCATGAAGCAACAACGTGACCAGTGACAACTTCCTGCTTTCCCCTTAACCATCCCTTGTTTTCTCTGAGGCCCCTGTTAGGTTTGTCTGTGCCCAGTTTCTGACACAGAAAGAATCCTGGCTTCGACAGGATATCCCCGTTACCAAAGTGAGGGAAAATGAACCGAAATGGGTCAGGGGGTGTGGAGCCTGCCTGCCTATTGCTTGTGAAGTTCCATTCTGCTCATGTCCTTCTTTCCCAACTACCCAAGTGCGAGCTCTGGTCTCCAGCATTACTGCAGAGATGGCTTTGCAGAGGCAGATTGGTACAATATTATGAGTGCTTAAGATCAGCAGCATATTATCGGTCTCCTATTGTCTCTGCCTCCATGATTGAACCCTGACTGACATGTGCCTTCTGGGTCCATGAGCCTTTGCCATGGCCAGAACCTACAGCCCAGCTTATACCAGAAGCCTCTCCTTGCTGAGGACCCTTCACCCTCTCAGGCATGTGCCATGTAGTCCAGTTAAGTTCCCTGCTATGGTAGGACTCATGACTGCTGGTCCTGTCTGAGTGCGCTCAAAAGAGATGCTGTGTGAGCTTTCCCTGTCATCTTCTCTCTTGGATAAAGATGGTTGTTTTTCAGTAGGTCTAGCATCTTCACAGAAGATCAGAAGAAGGCACGACTTCAGGGCCTCTCTTATTTCTTACATCCCCAGAAAAGCCTCAATGTGTAACCTTGTCTTCTTGCAGCTGAGGGGTGGAAGTGTGAGAAGGAAAAAAAAAAAAGTAAATGAGCACAGATCCCTCCGCCATTATCTCATCCTAAGAACTCAAAACTGAAGATAGGTACAGATGAGGTGTTCCTCAGCTAGGGGTTCCAGAGGCCACAAGCACTCTTCTCCAGCTCTCTGTGTCCAAACTAAGGACTCCCAAGGGCCCAGGGAATCCGTTTGTAAATTAAAACACGTTGCACAGTTAGACTGAGAATGGCTGTGTTCCACCATAGTCTCCATACTGCATCTAACTGTGAGTGGGGGCTTCTTAGGGTACTGGCTAGCCCAGAGCTGCCACAAGGCTGCGGCTTGCTGGCCATTCCATGTGGCTAAATAGACATTTACATGCGCCAGAAGCCAAAGGAAGCAGAGATAGGATTGACATTCTATTGTGAAGCTCGAGAAATGTCCACGTCTACTATTCTCCTGCAATTAATCGGGGAGGCCACCTCATCTATAGGAGAACACTATGAAGGCTTTTGTCAAATAATGAGTGTCAGGGTCAGACTGGGTAGTGGCTGTCTTTGCAGCTTACAGTCGGGGGCTATCAGAGCCAGATCTGAATGCAGCTTCTAAGAAGTAGCAGGAGGTTGAAGACAGAAAAATTGATGAAGATGAAGTAGTTGAAGATAACTTCAACAAAAGTCTGGCCGCCTCTGCTCTTGTCCTCTGAAAGTTGTAAAAGAAGGAATTTGATGAAGTCTTTTCAAAGGAAATAGTTGAATCCACGAGTCTTTCTTCCGTGGATATGGTACCTCGGGACCCTTCCCTGGATTTGTTTTAGATCGACCAAAGCTGTCACCTAGTGCTAAGACATCTGAAGGCAAGAACCCACTATCACGCTGCCTCTTAGAGGATCAGGAGGCATAGGCTTGCACAGAAGAGATGGAACTCAAGAAACTAGCTTTCAAACTAATAGTGGCAGAGTTCAGACGGCTCCTGCAGCCATGCATCCGTTCACCAGTATGTGGTCTAGGGACTTGAGAGTTTTATGAAATGGGTGTAATGATAGCTCGCCTAGGACTCGGGGAAGGGAGTCCGAGTGGCTAGTGAATTTACCTAATTCAACTTGTTGCCAGGGAGGCTTGTTTCAACACAACAGTCCTTTGCTAGTAGGGCAATTACAGATTTGGTTAGATCACAGCCTCTACTGTGGCAGGAACAGGAGCTGAAGAAATGAATGGTTTCAAGCATGTGCCTCTCTCAAATGCATTAAAACCCACAGAAAATGCTCTTTGTAAAATACAAGGAGCCTCCATTGAGAAAGAAGGTTGTGCTGGTTTCTAGGTCACACCCTGGACCTTCCTTGGGTCCTTGGCTGCTCTAGTGGTGACCATTCACAGAAATGGTGAGAAGGAGGCAGGGGAAAACAGGAGGTTTGGCCTACTATTTAAGAAACTCAATGCTGAGCCCTAGAGCTTGCCTCTTAAGTTTAGTGACTGTAAATACAGAAGAATTTCGGGTCATCTCTTTTGATTAAAAAAAAATCTGAGGAAAAGCTCCCCTCCCCTGCTCCACCACACAAGGGTTGTTTGCTTTATCCTGCATTGCTTCCTTGCTTCTTTTGTGTAACGGATACATACACGTAGTTACTTAGTCTGTTTTCAACTTGATGTCCAGTGATCTAGGATTGAGAAAGTAGTTCAAGGGCCAACAGGCTCTCAGATGACCCGGGCAGACAGCCACTCACTCTTGCAGAAAACCAAAAGCTACATTTATACCAGACGACCTGAGGTTTGTTTGTTTGTCTTTTTTTTTTTTTCTTTCTGAGGATAAATTTGGAAAATGCCGAATAAATTCTTAACCGAGAATGCTTCAGCAAGACCCATTGAGACACACAGAAATTGATAAGCAGCCTGGTGCTCAAAGGATCCTTCAGCAAAACCTCAGAATGGTGGTGTTTTGTACCATCTCCCAGCAGTGAGAGCTCATCATAGTACTCGCACTTGCTTCAGAGGCTCATGAGATCGGAAGTTTTTAACTTCTCAGGAAGAGTTCTTCCCAGCACAAAGAACTTAGAGCAGAAAAGTAAAAATGACATCAAGGCCGGGCATCTTCTGCAAAAGGTTGTATCGCAGAAAAAAACACCCCACTTTTTTCCAACCTCTCCTCTGAAAACCAGTCAACAATACTGGAAAATATGTGAAATACGAAAATGAACAAACAGGAAAAGCCCTAGTTTTTAGTTAAGTAGAGATGAATTATTAAAACTATCCCCAGTCCTTCCAGGAAAGCCCTTGATGCAGACAAGAGGCCAACGTCTGTTGAGTCCATGGGTCCGTTTTCTTCACTCCATGTACCTGTCATTTGTCTGCGTGGTCAGGGAGAAATGGAATGTTGGTATCCTGAAAGTAAAGCTATTTGGATTGCATACCAATGTGGAAAACTGGCACAAAGTGGTTTAACCGTTCAACCTCAGATTGGAGGTGAAGGTAATTGAAGGTTGATTGGAGGTCAAGTTGTTCAAACTGCCAGGGTTTAGCCCCAACAACAAGAATATTTACTAGCTAGGTATGTTTGTTAGATGGGCTCTGAGAGATTCTTTTGTTTTGTCCCTTTTCATAGATTTATTTATTTATTTATTTATTTATTTATTTATTTATTTTTAAATAGAGACAAGAATTAATCATGCAGTTTTAGGGAAAAATCTGGAAGATTCGATTTGTCTAATGTTAAAATGGAAATATATTTTAGGTTATCTTGTTTATGACTCCTAAATGATTTGGGGAAGGAAGACCACTTTAAATCCCATCTTTCCTCACACCCATTCGCACACAGTGGAAAGTAAGTGCTCCCTTAGACCAAGTTTAAGACTGGAACAGTCTAGATTTCAGACCAAGGTATGGATCAGACAGAGACCTTCAGATTGAGCATTCTTAACAGAATCTCAGGTGTCACATGAGCGGCTTTTTCAAAGAACACTGTCTTCCTTTTTTTTATTTTTATTTTTGCTTCTGTTAGCCTTTCCTGAGCAGAAATGTTGATTTTTATGGTTTCAGTGTATTTTAACCATACATATGGATGCTTGGAGTGTTGCACAGTTGACTAGTTGACTAGTTGACTAGTTCCAGGGTAGAGGGCTTGCATTTAATAGTGTGTCTTTCTGACAGGACCCACTAGCATTTGGGAGACTTCCATGCTTTCTGGAGTAAAAAGTTGACTATTCTATTCCAGGATCCAGACCTGGAATCCATCTGGTGCCAGCTTGTGACAGAATAGGAGGATGATAATCTGAAACCCAAGACTTAGCATTATATGATGTGATCACCAATGGCATACCCTGCCCCAAAGTTCAGACACAAATTTGGCCCAGATTTTAGGACTAAATTCAATCTTAATGGAACACAGAGGGAAGCAGGCAGGGAGGGATGATTGGAATATGCAAGTAGCAGACTTTGTACTAGCTACCTGGCTCATTTTATTGGAGACCACACACAACACACACTCCACATTAGGGATCACTGCTGTGCATCTTAAAAAGACATAAAAGATACAACAAAACCAAAATGGTGTTATTACTAGAATCCAGGTTTTGTGTGTGTCTGTGTGTGTGTGTGTGTGTGAGCACCCATGCAAGTGTGTGTTTAAGTAACAGCAAAATTCTAGGGTTTACTAGGGAAATTGTAGCATGGGCTAATTAATAGATGTATGAAGCAATCTTTAATTTTCAAGGCATTGTCACGGCTTGGATGCATTTTCACAGTACATGCTAAGTGTTCAAGGGCAGGGTAATGATGTAATTATTTGACAACAATAAAAACCCAAATAAGAGACTGTATAATTACATAAATATATAGTACGTATTTATGAAGCAGATATGGCAAACTCTGTTTAGCTACTCTGTTTAATCTAGGTGACAGGCATGCTATATGCATGTTTTATGTTCTAGGTGCTTTAATATTTTCATTATGAAAGGAAGTTACAAAAATGGGGGGATAAGAGGCCCCCTAACCTTAAGGCAGAGGCAACCTTCGGTTTCTGAGAGCTGGAAGCCAGTATTTATCCCCCATTTTCTGCCCAAGATCTGGGACCTGCCTTCTCAGAACTGAGTCAGGAACATGGGTGCTGGTCCCCTTCCCTCCACATCAGCAAGCGCTGCATCTCCCCACTTCTTCTAAATAAGCCACAGAACCCATCTATATCTTTAGTCATCATCTGGGAACCACTTAGCGCATGTCAGGGTTCAGAAGTGGGAGGTTGGCCTTCTCACTGACCTCCCTAAGCCTGATCATGCTTTCCACATTTGTTTACAGTTTACAGCTGTCGATCCAAAGTGTGCGTTCCACCCCACTGCTTCCTTGTGACTCCCCATTGCTTAGAGGATAAAGTCCAAGCCCCTAACATTGTGTGCGATGCCCTGTGAATGGTATGGTGTGCCACCTAGCCCTGATTCTGCAGGGTGAATGTCTCCAGGCTTGGGACATCTTTTCTCCCTGCTACTCTGTCTATTCCACCCCTTGTGCTTCTCCTCGGGCATTGAGATATGTCTAAACTCAAGAAGGAAGCGCATAGATGTACATTTAAAAACAGTACCTGGCACATTATAAGCACTCAGTAAATGTTAACTACTCACTGGAATCGGTTCCATTTCCTCACACCAGAGTGAGGTCCTTGAAGTGTCAAGTGGCAGGGTGTCTGACTTCCATCCCATCCCCTCCCCTATGAGGTCCATGGCAATTCTTACTTCTCTCCCTCTCTCCTCCCTCCCCCTCCCCATCTCTCCTTCCTTCCACATCTAGTTTAATGCCAAATGTGTGCTATCATCTCCATTTTACAGATGTGAAGCTGAGTTGCAGAGCACTGTGTTCACATGCTTGTAGCTAGCTCAGCTGCTGCCCCTGAAAGACATTATTAATTGAAAGTTAGGGCACATGTGACCACACCCTGTTATTATCCAGAACAAGCACTCCCCTGACCACTACTTGAGCCCTGCAAATTTCTGTGAACTGAACGAATGAGAGAATAATGTGTGAACACATTAAATGTAGGGTGAACAAGAGTGGGATACTGGACTTGGGTTTGGGCATAAAGACTTCTTCTCTGAACATCCACAGCAGAGGTATTTAGGTTGAAGGAGTCCACAACCAGTGCACTGGGCGGGTGAAGGGATTCCTTGAGCATCTGTGCATCAGGCTCTTTAGGTCAGTCCTATATTTTGCCAAGAATTCACATTAACCTTGGCAATCAAATTCTCATTTTTTGTTTCCTCCCATGGGGGAATCATCTGCATTTATTTGGGCCTCATTTTGCCCTCCACAATTCCAAAGTTTCAAGGTTCATTCCTTGGAAGTAATCGGCTGCCAGAGGGCCTCTCCAACCGGGGCCACTGCTGACTTTCTTCTTTGCTACCTCTGCTGGGAGTTCCCAGCTTGAAACACATCCTTCTGGATGCTACTCTCGAAAGAAAAGCCTGCCCGTTCCCATTTGGATAGTAGGCTGAAGAAGAGCCTAACCCCTCATAGAAGTCCTCTTCCACTGTGGCATCTGAAGTTCCCCCAGTGCTCATGGCTGTCATATTAGCTTACCCCATGGCCACAAGAACATCTACTTCTTTACAAAGTCTCTTAAAACTGTCAAAACACGGCTGTGTGCTTTCAACCCTTTGCCATCAGAAGGCTAGCTCTACGAGAGGAGAGCCAGATGCAGCCCATTCCTCAGAGGTGCATGTCCTAAAGTTTCTCAATGTGTGCTTGTTGAATGAGTGAAATGGGGATGGCAAAAGACAGAGGAAAGCCACCAGGTGGAAGACAGTTCAAATAGGGAAGCAATCACACCCGCCTCCAGAGCGCTAGGCTTCATTGTATCCTTCTTCCATTTTATCGTCTCTGGATAAAATTGCCCGTTACCAGTCTTCAGAAGCTGGGAGTTTCAGTCTGCAGAAGCCGAGAGTTTCATAATGCATAGTTTCTTACTCATTTATATTTGAGTTTGACTCTATCCAAAACAGTATTCTGGGAGCTGGAGTGTCCCCGTGTGGTTGATAGAAGATGAAAGACTTTATGAGGTTGATTCTGGCTAAGTGTTGCAGAACCTAAGAAGTAGCTCCTTTTTCTTCAGCCACAGAAAGGCTGCAGGAGAACAATCTGCTGCCCTAAGCCCAAGGAACCACAACTAACCTGTCTGAGTTAGCTGGGGAAGAGTTTTCATTCATTTAAAAAGAGACACTGTGCTGACAGGAGGCTGCCTGCATTTTAATGAGGCAAGTAGCTTTTTATTTCCCTGCTTTAGAAGTAGAATAATGTGTGTTTCAAACTTAAACACAGGTCAACGGCTTGGGCTTTTCATGTATTGTGATAATCCTTCACTTAAAAGTGTTTGCTTTCTGGTTTAAAAAACTTGCCATCGTGTTTGCTTTCTGGTTTAAAAGACTTGCCATCGTGTAGGATATGTGTGGAGCGCTGCTGCCATGCCTTAAAGATGGCGCTGGCCGAGCTGGAGCTGTGGAGTAAACAAGTCCTTATTTGGCGCCGGGGGCGTGCTCATCAGTGGCCTGATTCTACGTCAATGCCTAGTAGCCTATGACTGTGTGAAGCGTGGTATGGGCTCATGGGCGGTCCTGTGAAAGGTATATAGTCAGACTCCTGGTGGGGCTCAGGGCCACTCTGCTGTAACTGCTGTGCAAGACATTCCTGAGTAAACTGTTGCTGGAAGGACGTGTGTGCTGGTCCTTCTTCCCTGCTGGTCAGGGTCGTCGGAGCTGCACATTTTGGTGGCCTGTATGGGGAGAGTCCCACTTTTTGGGGACTCCCGTGGTGTTCCAGAACCAGCAGCAGTCAGGGCGATCGATCGGAAAGTGGCCGGTAAGTGGGGCCCGTCAGTAAAAAGGTCCTCGGGAAGGAGGCTTCATCGTTGTAGGTCCTCCGGGAAGGAGGCTTCATTGTTTCAAGCCCTCAGGTGGGAGGCAAGCAAAAGTGAAAGTAACTTAAAGAGAAAAAGGGGGAGGAAGTTCGCAGAGCAGCGAACCAAAGGTGAAAGTAGTTCAGGGAAAATTTTAGGATGGGCGCTTCATATTCACATCCAAATTTTTTTGGCTCTTAAGGAGCTGCTAATCCAGAAAAGATTGAAAATCAAGGAAGAAACCTTAGAAAGAATTTTGGAGGAATGTGATACTGCCGCCCCGTAGTTCGCAGTGTCTGGCAACCTTACGGTTCCTTGCTGGGAGGAGCTCAGTCGTGATTTGGACTTTGCTTGGGAGCAGGGAACCCTGAAGGGAGGAGTGAGACCAGTCTGGAAGCTAGTGAGGAGCTGCTTAGAAGATCAGCGATGCTGTAAAGCAGTGGAGAAGGGACAGACAGCTTATCCTCCACAAGTCTATGGCCAAATTAATCAGTTGGCTTTAAAGGTATGGAAAGCTTTGCCTAATAAAGGAGAGGTGTCAGGAAATTTAACCAAGATTGTTCAAGGAGCAACAGAGCCATTTTCTGATTTTGTGGCTAGAATGATGGAGGCTGCAGGTTGGATCTTTGGAGATCCTGATACTGCCATGCCACTAGTGCAACAGCTCATATTTGAGCAGTGTACTAGAGAATGCCGTCAGGCCATTACCCCTTGGAAAATCAAGGGACTGCAAGCATGGATGAAGGCGTGTAGAGAAATAGGAGGTCCTTTATCGAATGCTGGGCTGGCAGCTGCCGTGATGCGAGGAGTGGTCCAGTATTCCAAGGCTAAGGCAAAGGCCCCAGGTGCCTGTTTCTCATGTGGCAGGCAGGGACATCTAAAACGTCAGTGTCCAAATAGAGGGCGAGAGGTACAGAAGTGCCCTCCTGGAGTATGTCCTAAGTGCAGAAAAGGAAACCATTGGGCTAATGAGTGTAGGTTGGTCAAGGATATCAACGGACAACCTATTGAGCAAGCAAGTGGTCATTCAATGTCAAAAAATGGAGTGCAGGGCCCCCGGCCTCAGGGCCCTCGAATATATGGGGCTATGGAGAGGCAGGAGAGTCAAGGGAGTGTCAGCCTACCCAATATGAGGCCCCAAGAAGGGCCATGCCAGGCTCCGCAGGGCTGGACCTCCATTGCACCTCCCGCATCGTATTGACACCACAAATGGGAGTGCAGCCTATTTCAACAGATTTTAAAGGTCCGTTACCTCCTAGTACCGTAGGCTTGTTAATAGGAAGATCGTCTTCTGCATTAAAAGGATTAGTTATTCACCCAGGAGTAATTGATGCAGATTATGAAGGGGAAGTTAAGATCCTAGCCTCCTCCCCTAGAGGGATTTCAGCCATATCTCCTGGAGATAGAATAGCTCAATTACTCGTTTTGCCTAGTTTACATGAATTGTTTCCATCCCAGAATCGTAATAGGGGAAGTCAAGGTTTTGGCTCCACCGGCGTAGATTCGATTTATCTCAGTATTGATCTAGAAAAGCACCCTATAGTGGAACTGAAAATTAATGGGAAAATCATCAAAGGCCTACTAGACACAGGGGCAGACCGTAGTATCGTCGCCTTAAAAGATTGGCCGAAAGGCTGACCGGTTCAATCCTCATCTCAAACTTTGCAAGGACTAGGGTATGCCAAGATACCTGAAATGAGTGCCCGAGAGCTCCATTGGGAGGATCAGGAAGGACATTATGGGCATTTCCAGCCTTATGTGT
>JADRCD010231300.1:0-41684 GCA_019843815.1 Montemys delectorum
CAGACAATGGCAGAGGCTGTTAGCAAGGAAGTTGCAGGTCAAGACAACCACCTGAGAATGTGCCCAGATTGTATAGAGGAGACAGAGAACCTAAGACCACAGTTCTTTTTAAAAATTAGTCTAGCTGATCAACACCAGAGTGACTAGCCATCCCAGCCTGTCCTCCTAGGTTTAAGGAGAACCTAGGATTTCCAGTTTAAAAGACGGGACAATCCCAACTAAGATAGGATAAGCTCCCCAGTCTGCTCCTATGGGAGGCGCCATCCACTGTACCGTGTCCTGCTTCTACATAGCTCAGAGAGGGGCTGGACATCTCTTAGCTGGCTGTTGGCCTTCTCACATACAAGTCACTGTCCCTGAGGCTTTGTGCCCATAGTTTACCAACCAACCAACCCCCCACCCCCCATTAAGAATTCTTGCCCACTTCCCCTTATTCTCGTTTGTCTTTATTTAAGGGATGGAAATTAGTCTGTGGTTGCATCTACTGGGCATGCTCATTGTAATGTTTCTCCATGGTTTTCTAAGGGTACCATTCTGTCTGTGGGCATCTTAGCCATCATTGGCATCTGAGAGTCAAAGATTCCATGTTCATTTCCTGTCCACAAGCAAAGGATACTGAGATTGCTTGGTGCAGTGGTTCTCAACCTTCCTAGTACTGCAGCCGTTGAATACACTTTCTCATGTTGTGGTGACCTCCAACTATAAAATTAGTTTTTGTTGCCACACCATAGCTATAATTTTGCTACTGTTTTGAATTACAGTGTAAATATCTGGTATGCAAAGGGGTTGCTACCCACAGCTTAGAACATTGAATTAATCTGTTTCAGGCAAGGGGTAGATAGTCAAACACTCCCAGCTCCTCACCACAACCTGCTTACCATTTTATTGATGGTGCTGCCTGAGGTGTTGGCCCAAGTCCCTTCCTTTCCCCAAAGGGATCTGAGCTTAGGCACCTAGCAGCCAGTTACTAGATTTAACATTTGGTCTTTGATGCCCTATTTATGTTCCTTACTGTCTTTGAGAACTCCCTCCCAAGGGTCCCTGCCCAGTGACTCTGGAACTGGTGGGAAGTTTGGTAACGTGTCCACACTGGAAACTGTAAGCTGTATGGAAATGTCAGCAGAGAGAAGACTGTACAGGTTTCAGTAGCAGGGGGAGAAGACATTAATCCTAACACAAATTAATTACAGTATGGGCTTTGCATGTGATTACCCACCATTAGCGGGGCTATTTGTAATCACACCAGCTTCCTAGACTTTAGCAAATATATTATCTGTAATGTGTCCCCCTTTGGCCCTTTCTAACCCCATTTGTGGCCATGCTCGGGACATAGCAGCGGCCCCATAGAACCTCAAAGAGTGTCGGGGACAGCAAAGGCCTAACATTACGAGTGACCTCCTGTGGCCGTGGCTTTGAGGCTGGAGCCAGAGAAAGGGAGAGGGAGCGTCTGGGCTTCTCACTTGCACATCCTTCTTTGAAAAACCAAGACACTTATTTTTCATAATTTAAAATCCTGCCTAAGTCTGCAAGCATTAGGATTCCAAGACTATGACTTGAGTATTAGTATGTGCCTGCTTTAAATGTCAAGAGAGTCTTTAGCAACAACATGTGAAGAATGTTAAAATGGCGACAGAACACAATAAAAGTAGGGAAATTCTTGAGTGGGGTGAAGTGAAGCGCAGGTCACCCACTCTCTGAAGGTAGTAGTTGATGGTCAAGAAATCTTTACAAGTTTATCCTCGTGCTGAATTCAGCAAGCATGCGGATGGCTGTGCACTGGATGCAGAGCTACTATTTGGTCATTGACCAGTTTGTTGGAGGAGCTGCGGTCCTTCCTTCCGGGAGGCTCCTGTTTAGGGTATGTGGATTTTACTTCTGAGCCCTTGGTCCATTTCGCTTTGGTCACGTGCAGCTCAGGGAGCAGTGTAACTGTGTTCTTTCTGCAACGGTCGGACACAGACGGTTCAACTGTTAGGTCACCGGTACATAAAGGCTTACTTTGGAAGCGAGATAGTCTCTGGTGAAGTCCATGCAAGGATGGGGTCACCCAGACTGCCTTGAATCCCTGCCTCCCTCCCTGGGCTGTTGTGGCCCTTTCCACAAACCCAAGCTTCCCGTTTGCTGTCTTGAGAGGGTGATTATCTAGTTTAAGCAAAATGTCGGAGTTTAGCAATGGTCCTCTTGGGAACATCTCAGTCCCACCTGCTCCTCAGGTGAGGTGCCCACTATCACTGCCAATCCAACCCCTTTATCAGAGTGTTGCCATAAGTCCGGATGAACAGTGGTATACAGAAGATTTTTTTCCTCCCAATTCAGGGAAGGTTCCAAGGGAGTAAAGCAGGTCTCTGGTTTTACTAGTGTCCTTTCTTGGCTTCATGACCTTACAGGTATTCATCTTCTGTGCCAAAGTTTCCCCAGTTAAAGAACATAAATCAATCAGACCCAGAGCCACAGGGATCTTTATATCTGTCCAGACAGATAAGTGCTCCTCTTTCCCCTCACCAGTCCCTAGTAACTGCAGTGCTCTCACCTAGGGACACTCATTTCAGTAGAATTCTAGGAGTCAGTAACAAGAACTGCTAGGATGCCCTTTAAAAAGTCCTTTCAACAGCAGATAGGAGGAGGAGGATGAAGGAACCGCAAACTCCACTCCCTTCTCTCTGGCATGTGGCATATGGTGGATCTCCCTGGGTTTTGTCTTTGCAGACACTGAGTGGAGCACCATAATTTGGCATTGATGAGTGGTGTTTGAGCAGTGTATGAGTCTTGAGCTTCCACAGCTTTCTCTCTCTGAAAAACCAAATTTGAGGCTTGGATAATAGAAGAGGGTGTGACTGTCATCCCATAGAGAGTAATAGTTTGCCCAGGACAGAATGTGGCTCTGAGATATAAGTCTACTGGCCTTAGACCCCCATCTTCCCGTGCTTCCTGCCCTATTCTAGGCTTTAAGACATGGGGTTTCTCTCCCCACCCAGACTCCCCGCTGATTCCATTACACCCCATTGTGTGGATCCTGATTCCAAAGATATACCCAGCCAGTGTAGACTAGACTGATTTAATTTGTCCTTTAAAAAAAAAATTGCAGCAGGTATTTTTAACCTCCATGAAGCATTCATTAGCTGCACTGAACTTGCTCTGTGCGGAACTCATGTTCAGAACAACCCTACGAGTTTGGAGATGAATATTCCATATTTAGAAGAAGAAAAAATGAAATGCTCAGGATTACAGAATGTGCTCTGAGGCCAGAATTTGAACACAGTGCAGTAGGAAAGTGAATCCATTATTCCACTCTGCTACCTCTCAAGAGAGTTGGTATCTAGACTAGGTAATTCCAGTGACTCCCCCCTCCCTGCTCAGGAGCGCCCTCTAAGGAAACCTATTCTCCTGCTTGTATGCCACCAACTGGGGAAAGCGTTAGAGAAGAGCGAGTATCAAGGGTGTGCTCCCTATGGTAACATTTGCCATACTCACATTATGGAAGGAAAGGATGTTGGGAATGCTGATGGCTTGGAGGAATTTGGGGGATGTGTTCCTAGCTCAGTCAGTAAACTTCAGGGTGTGGATGTGGCTTGTGTCCACATTGTCGTTGGTCCTGTCTGCTGGAAGGTCAGACTTGGTGGATACAGAGAGGATTGCACCCAGTGCGTGGGCTTTAGATTTTTTCCTCTTACCACACTACTTATTCCTTGTAATTGCTACATCGGAGATGTTTACCCCCAAATTAAGTCACAATTAATATTCAGCAGACTCTTCCGTAAATACCACCTCTCACCCTTTAATTTGTGTTGTTCAGCATGGGCCGTCGACTTACTTCATGGTTTTAGAAAGAGTGACATGCATGATGCATGACTTAATTCCTTTCTGCCCCATCATAGTTTTCAAAACAAACTTAAAAAATAAAATAAAAGACATTGTAGAAGAATATTTTAGTTTTAGTGTATCTAAAAAAAAACAAAACCCACAAAACAAACAAACAAAAACACTTTAGGGCACTTAATGTAAAAAAAGAAATGAATAACCATAGAAAAATGCCACTCCCCACACTTTAATTGTTTTGTCTGCGCCACTCTGAAATCTCAAATTCCTTTGGCATTATGTGTTTAGAGGCTTAGTTTGGCAGTTCAATGATGCACCAAGGAACAGAGGGTGAGTAGCATAATGTAGATCCTAATATGGTATCATTTTCATTTCCTGTTTGTTGAAAGATAAATGCTAACACAGTAAAGCTCCCCCCCCCCGCTTCTTCCTCCTCATTTATTCCTTCCCCAAACCACAAGGGAATAAAAAGAAATAAAAACTCAAATGTGATATGGCTGTTGACTGAGCCAGCCTGCCGGTAGGGATGACACAGAGGCATGCTTTCTTCTGTCATCGCGCTCTGTCCTCCTTCTCTGCCTTCCCCCTACTCCCAAGCCCCTACTTCCCGTCTCCCCATTACCGGAAATAACTCAGTTAAAAATGTGAAGTGGATTTAATTTGGGCATAATTTCAGAATTTAAAAAAAACAAAAACAAAAAAACAAAACCAAAGCCCAGCTTTCTAAAGATTTAAAGTCAACTCTAAGATATTAAAGGAATAGCTTTCTCACCGATTCTAAGGCTTTGTTTTTGACACACTATCTATAAAGCTTTTGAAGATGTCTACATGTATGTAGCAATGCTCCTCCCCTTCCTATGTCTACATTTCTCTCAATGCTACACCTGTTTCCTCGGCTTCACTTTCTTTCTTGGAGGCCATATTCCTCATCACCTACCTAAGAGTCATCACTGGAGGTCCTTGCCCCAGCTCTCTTGTGATGTAACAAAGTTGTCACTATATCAGACTGGTCCAAAGCCAGGATAAAGGTTCTAGCACCTAATGAATAGTGAATGTGTGCTCTGCCCATCCAGTTAGAAACACCTGTGACATCAGACGATAACTTTTTTTATGAAGTAAAGATCCTGAGATTATTAAGCATCTAGTGGGGTACTTGATGTTGAACGCCTGGAACAGGAAACTTATTGCTCACCGAAAAACAGGAACCCCTCAGTTTTGGTATCCCTGCTCCTCCCAGTAAGGCGGACTCAGCTAACTTTCCACAAGTGTATCCAGGTATCCACGAGCTTGTCCACAACCACAGCAGATGAATTTATGAGTGTGAGCTAGCTGCTCATCTTCCCATGGCCTCGTTATGAATCAGCTTGGCTAATGGGCATGATTCATGCTTGCCTTTGAGCTGTCCATGTTCCCCAGGACTCCTCGGTGCCAGCAGGTCTAGAACGTGCCAGTTAAAGTCTAATACACCTTGTGTTGGGAAATCTCACATCAACACCTCTGGTTACTTGGACTTTGGCTGGGGTCCTATAGGTTTCAGATGATGAAGCAATAAAAATGATTGTCATGTGCTGTAGTGCAGTAGTTAGCTGGGATATTCATCGTTTGGGGTGTTCAAAGGAGTCACACATCTGTATTCAATGACATAACAAAGCCTTTTTTTCCCATTAGCTTGCAAAAGACAAAGAGCGCCTGCAAGCCATGATGACCCACCTGCATGTGAAGTCTACAGAACCCAAAGCTGCCCCTCAGCCCGTAAGTACTGTCCCCACCAGGGGGAGTGACCTGGTGGCATTGCTTCTCTGCCTCCCACCTCAACCACTGAGGGAATACCTCCTAGGGCAGATGTGGATGCCAAAGCCCTTTCCTCACTTGACTCTTTTGGCTTTTCATGGGGAAGACCATTGGGAAGCTAGGAATGGGGAGAGATCTGAGACAACACAGACATGATGGTTTTGAGGAGTCTCCTTTGCAAAAATCCTGCCTTGTGCTCCCTCTGTTCTTCACCATAAACTGACATTGGCACTGGTATGGCTCACATACATTTCTGAAAATCTCCTAGTCGCTTTAGCTGATTATTCAAAATGGAGGCCATGCCTTGGTTCCTGATTTTAAGATTTGTAAAATTTAAAGGTACGCTGACTTTATTTGATTTTGCTGGGAGTCCCTGTGTGAAAATTAATTGAGCGTTGACAATCTATAGTTAGTAGCAGCAATTTTAATCAACATGCAATGATGCAGCATAATGGCAAAGTATTGGTTTATCTGTTTTGACTGATATTTTTTTTCTATAAATAAAGCAAACACACACCCCTATATGTATGATGTATGGTGATAGAAATAAAACGGAGTCAGACTATTAACCCAGTAAATATGGTAGCCTGCCAAGATGCAGTTGGCAGACAGAATTAATGTCTGAAACAGAACACATTACTGAGATACAGGACATAAAATCATTAAACAGTCCATGCGTCCATTTTTACTGGGAAAGAGTCCTAAGCCACCATGTATTCCATAGTAAACGGCTGCAGGACCAGATGACTAAAGCTACCAAAAAGGAAGCAGGGGTTGGGGGTGGGGCAAAGCATTGGGAGCTGTTCCCACCTGTCCCTTCTTTTCAGAAGAGCACTAGGAAGAACATGGACCCAGCTGAGCCAACTGTCCTGGGTGCTGCCCTGAAATGATTTGCTTGACTTGTAGAAGAGTCATGACCATTGGCAAAGGGGAGTGATTGTCTTGGACCTCTCTGGCAGTCCTCGAGGGCTCTAGTGAAGGGCTCTCTTTAGGCTGAGGAGACTCAGTCTTCATTCACAACCTAGCATCAGGGAGAGCAGGAAGTTGTCCCCATCTCCCCCCACGAATTAAAAGCATCAATGATATCGAGTCACGACTGAATGTAACACTCTAGTAATAGGCTTGTTTGAGATCAAGGCAGAGGAGGAGTCCACACACAGAGATGGAACTACAGCGTCCCTTGGGATCTTCAGCAGGTAATGGGACTTAGACTAACTAGGAACACCGTCTATGTAAGCCCACACAGGCACAAGAGGACCCTTGATGATCTATCTCCCTGTGGACCTGCTAAGTAGCCAGTAAACAAGAGAGAAGCAGCTGGGGGTGAGGGAATGAACAGCCAAGGAAGGTTTGTCTTGATTAGTATTGGAAAAAAAATGTTTTACATTCTAGAAAATTATAACTTTGAAGGAGACCTCCTACTAAATTTATTTTTAACTGCTCTATTGAAAATTCTCTACCACTAGTCAACATTATCTCTTAGTAGCTCAGCACAGTATTTCTTTATTAAAAGAAATAGGCACGAATATTTTTGACTGAAAAATTAATAGCTTTTGAATTCATACACAGCAGGTTTTCTTTTGCAAAGAAGTCCAATATCGCTGCACAGCACTTCTATAACCATTTATTTAGAGTCTAAGTCAAACCTTTGACAGCTAGAGCGCTGCTACAAGCCAGTATAAAGAACTCCAAGATGTAAACCAACAATAGGCCGTCTGTGTGAGGTTTGCCATTGTCAAATACATAGATTGTTTGGATTAGTTTATGTAAATGTACTGTTGTATTACCCTTTGGAAAAAAAAATCACATTTGTGTATGAAAAGTGGTTCTCCTCACAGACAGCATTATAAATTCCTTATCCTTTAACTTACATGTAAGAAGTAAAAATTGGTGCCTGACACGTAGATATTGTGTGACACTCTGTTGTCGGAGTGAACCTGCCCCCTTTTCATTTATTGGAAAATAGAAAATTTTATTATAGATACCATCTTAGAAATCAGGAATTATTAAAATATGTATAGGTGAGGCATTGGAAAATTAATTATAAAAGATAGACGTGTAATGTTTTGCATAAATTTTCACTTCCTTGCCAAAAGAAAAGAAAAGAAAGAAAAAAAAGACCCATGCATATTTCAGACCCCGTGATGCTTTCAACTGTAGGGACTGGGAGCTATCTGGTGACTGATCCTAACATTCAAAATATTCCCTACAGCCCATAATTAATTTATTCCTCCCTAAATAATGGAACGGCTGGTGAGTGTTTGAATGAGCATCATTCTAGAGTCTGTGGTTTGAAAGAAATAGTCCCCGAGTTTCACATCTAACCATAGATGGAGACTTCCACATTACATATAACCTTGCCAGCGGGGCTATGAAGCTGTTTCTTTTTCCATTGCTCTTTATAGGGAACTTGATGTTTATTTTAAAACTTAGTCACTGAGTGATAGAGTACTTTGCTGCAAATGTGGCCCTTCCATAAGTGTCATTTGGGTGGCAGGTGTCTCTCTTGTATCCAGTGGTCCACCCTGCCCCCAGTCATCCCCTCCAGGAGCTGCCAACATGTTCTCAGATGGTTCTTATGTCAGCCCAGAGATGCATTTTCTGGATCCCAGTAAGGGGCGTGTCTGCAGATGTAGATAGTTAGAGGATGTGCACATTCTCAAGACTGTGCTCAAGGGTGTAGATGAGGCTCTGAGCTTAGCCCAAAATGGGCTGGAAGCATGGCTCATGAGAACAGTATCCCACGCCTTGGGTCCTGATGACTCCTTGGGCAGCATGATGGCCATTGCATCTCTTCCCTCAGAATTGGAACTCCTGAATTTAGAAATCAGTTCTTTCCGGCAAGAGATAGTTACTTGGCCACCATGACAGACTGACTGAGCATGATCAAATGAGAAAGATCTAACTTGCCATGGAGGTGTTGGGAGTCTTGTGGACAAGCTACCAAATAAGTATATGCATGCATCTATACATATGTACATACATACTCACACATGTAGACTGTTTGCTGCATAGAGAATGATGTATATGACTAGGAAAAGTGACCTGGGGAAATGACATGTCATTTGAAACCTAAAAGCCGAGTTGGATTCTTTGGAAGGAAAAAGGTCAGCACACAGATCTTTGTGGAGAGGGAGTTGGAGAGGGGTACTTGTTCAGTGGGGATCAGAGTAGAGGAGTGGAAGGAATAACCAATCTCAGAAGTCTACTGCCATTTCAGCCAAGCCCTGCTTAGCTAGAGTCTAGCAAGTTCTAGAGTGCCCAGAGAGAAAAGGCTGTTGTTGACATATGTTTACAGAAGCCAAATTTGTTGTCGTTTAAGATTTAAAAGTTCTGCTGTTTCCCACGGAAAGAGACGCAACAGCAAGGGGAAGAAAATAGCCTGCAATTCCTTTGTTCCAAACCCAGTTCCATTCCCAGAGCAAGCAGCACAATGTCTATACTTAACTCCATGAAGAATTGGCTGAGATTGATTAGGGGGGGGGGGGGGGTGGAGAATGTAACTCAACACAGAGCAACAAAAGGAAACATGCCTGTGTTAGGGCTTCATTAAGTTGCCGATGACTTTTTTACGGAGACATTTGGCCATGCTGCTTGTTAGGAGTGCGCAGTAGAAATTCCACTTCACAATGTGGAATGGGGGAGCACCTTCAGTTTGTGGGGGGGTAGGGGTTCCTGCACTTGGGAGAACTACTTACTCTCCATACCTGGAGAAACCACATTCTTTGAGATTTGATGGGCAAGTAACTACAGCACAGGTAGGAGAGACTACTTTATGAAAAAAATGTATAACACACTTCTGGAGTGAAATGCAGCTGGAGATTTTCCCCTTTGTACATTCCCTTCTACACTCTAACTATAGCAATTAGGACTGTTTTGAAATAGCTTTTAGCTCCTATCAAAACAGAGTGTTCCCTCTACCCTTTAAAAAAAAAAAAAAAAAAAAAAAAAGCCCATGAACTTCAAGGGGTGGACGATGAGGTGTGGGCTATGGGAGCCTTGGAGCAGTAATGGCAGCCTATCATAAAGAGGAGCTCTCTCATTCAGCACACAAAAGCAGTTTTATAGACTGGTTTTGTTAAGTCCCCGTCCTCACCTCAGGTTTGTTGTCTCTGTCCCTGCCAGAAATGCCACCCTCTGAGTCTGTAGAATAAGCCACTCTCCCAGTCAGTGCACACAGTCCTCTCCAAAGACCTCTGCTCTGCCACCCACTGCCCTGTCCTGTGTCCCTGGAGTCTGAACTTGGTGATTCATGCCTACAAAGGCAGCTTCCAGTCTCTGAACATTGCAGGTGGGGGCAGGACCTCAGCCTCTCAGGCCCATCCAGCCAACAGCAGAGAAACCAGTTCTGCAAGCCTGCCATCCCTTCTGTGCGGAGCTGGCCTCTGGTGTTTTGGTTTCAGGTTTTCCTTTTGTTCTCAGAATCTGTTTTCATGAGAAGCAAGAGCACAAACAAAACAAAACAAAACAAAACAAAACAAAAAGTTCTTATGGGACTACTCCCCAGCAAGTCAGTTTCTGTCTGGGGTTTACACCAGTGGTTTGTTTGTTTATTGTTTTTTAAATGTGAGCGACTCACCATCCTTACTTGGGAGGGGAATGTGCTGCAGAAGAACTAAAGATTGGTTTTTGTTTTTCCGAAAGGACAAAGTACAACATTGGGCTGCGGATAGTTGGGGTAGTTTCAGTGATAGAAGCTTCCAAGAAAGTAACCAAGCTAAGGTAAAAAGGCTCCATAGCACAGTTGTTTGTATTTTTACTTAAAAACTAAAAGCCTGCAGCCACTTTAAGTGACATAAGAATTTAGCTCCTGGCCAGAGTTTGAGAGAGATTATCTGTGCTGAAATCATCCCTTCAGTGGCAACTTGCCATGGAGAAAAATATCTGCGTTACTAGCTTTTCTAAACATAGCAACCTCTTCTTAAATAGAAAATGAGCACAATGAGAAAAATGGGCTTTCCATCAGGGAAAGAAACCCTCCCAGTCCATCCCTTCCTGCTCCATGCCCTGGGGGGAAAATCTCTTTTAAAACCTTACACTTAGAAACACAAACCATCGAGGCTTCCCTTTCTTATTGGTGATTGTATAAAGATTTAATAATTTACAATTAAGATACGTATTTCAAGGTAACAGGGGGAAAAAAAAACACCCAAAACTGTTCCCAATGATTTGCTCTTTTATCTGTGTGTGTGTGCAGGCATGTATATCGGAGGTCATTGTCCCAAGTGTTCTTCAATCATTTCCCTACCTTATTTTTTGAGACACGATCTCTCACTGAGCCTGGAGTGCCCATTCAGCTAGGCTGTCTTGCCAGAAAGCCCCGAGAGTCCTCCTGTCTCTGCCTTCCAAAGGCTGGCTTTATAGGCATGGACCATCACACCTGCAATGCTGACAATGTGAGCTCTGGTCTTCTTCCTTAGACAAGCTCTTTCCTGACTGAGTCAACCTCCACAGCACCCTAGTTTGCTCTTCTAGGCTTATGGTGGGGCTCATGATTCTTCTGTTTTTCAATGTTCTTGGTAGAGTCCTTCATGGTAAGAACAGGCTTTATGTGAACACAGTAATTTTTGAATTCTTCTTGGTGAGCCCCCCCCCCCCCCACACACACACACTGCTAGACAGACATTTAAAAGTTAAGAGTCTTGCACAGCAGCTGCCAGGGTTGTGTCTCATTAACGTGTTGGTCTGGACTTCTGATGGTCTTGCATGGCAAGGCTCCCTGTTTGGAGTTCTCAGTTTTTTGTTCTTCCCTCACAGGCTACAGTCATGTTTAATTTAGAATCCAGGCTCTTTTGGCAAATTAGCAATTAGAACAATTTTGTGGGAATATGTATATGTGTCATTAGTTTTTCTGCAAATTAATAGCAAGGGCAGAGGTCAGGCAGGAATCTTCCACTTGACTGAAGCTCTTCCATTGAGACTTGGCACTTGGGTTTGGAATGGCCGCAGCTGTTCTCAGACACCCTTTTCCTCTAGGAACTGTCTTTTAATTAGTTTACCTCATAGCCATCATTACAAATATTACTGTCTCCCCTCCCTGAAATAAAATTACTGTTTCTACAAAATATTCCAGCGACATTGTGCACCACTGCACATTCATGGTGGGGTCAGTCGAATGCACCATTTAAATCATTAGATCACCTCCGTCCGCATCTCCTAATTAGAGTCCTTACAATACATTTTTATCTGGTAATTAGCTGAGATTGGCTGCTTCCTCTGTGGCCTATTAGAGACAGCCCAGCAGTGGGTGTGAGTCACGGTGTCATTTGTCAAGCCTGGTAAACCCTCTCTTCAGGCCCAGTGTTTATTTCCAGTTCCTACCTACATTCAAAAGCATGCAGGAAATTCAGCCTGCACTTCTGTCTGCCTGTCTTGTGCCAACACTAGAAGGATCTAGTTTTTCATTGTTGCTGTCGAGAGCCCCATAGAAAAGCTGCAGGAGTCGCATTCTCTGCACACCTAATGTCTCTGTATGTGGGTTCACCAGTCCTCAGATCTTTGAGTATTCAAAATGATGGGCTTGTAACTGCTGAATGATTCCATAGGACTTGCCGAACTTCCTTACAGAGCTGGGACGGGGCACTGGGATAGTGTTCTTAGAGGCTAGAAGGAGAAGTCGGGATCCAGGGTGAGACCCCAGAGAAGCTGCCTGGGTTTTATGCCTGCTTTTGACAATAAGCTCTTCAAGGACAGCAGTTTTGCGGTTTAGTTCTGCTTCCAAGCCTGTAGAAGTTCTTGGTAATATTTATTGAGTCATTCATAAGCAAGGATAAAAGCTGTTCATGGGATCTTTTCCAGAAGCAAGCATAACTAAGAGGTAGAGATGTGTATAGCGTTCATTTAGACATTAACTGGGCATAAGTAGAGGGTGCAGAGGCTGTAGGACCATACAAGAACATGGATTGACTTTGGGTCTGAGTCAAGAGTATGGACAAGCTTCATTTAGTCTTCTTAAACCATGACTAGTTTGTAGGACAGTGTTGAGTGAAGTGAAGCCTCTCAGCAGGTGTTTTAGAGTATGTATTTTCATGAACAAGGTCTGTGGCTTTCCAGAGTCTCCTAATGTGCAGGCTTTTCAGGCTCTGTATTTAGGATCTTTCTACACTAATTTCCTGACCCCCAACTTCAGCTGATGATGATACTTAAAGAGTTGCCAGACTTGAGCACTCGTTAAGGCTGAGGGGAAGAAGGGCTCAGCCTTTGCCTCCGTTGGCATCTTGCCCTGCCCTGTCCCTGGCCTCTACTCTGAACTATGAGCACTTGGTTTGCAAATGTGTGTCTCGCCCAGCTCTCTAACACCATTGGAAGGCCAGATTACCACATTGTCCCTGCTTGCTGAAGGTCAGCAATAGTATGCCCCAGCTTGCTGTTCTTGGACACTGGGGGCTTGTGGTGTACTGAGTCACTATTTCAAACAGGACCTAGAAAAGCAAGAGCTGAAAGCTCTCAGCCCACCATTTAGCACCAAATCTGCGTTTTTTCCGTTAATATTCCTTTCATGGCATCAGGTCCCTTCCTTTGGAACTTACTGCACAAGGGGTAGTCTCTTGTGTTCCTACTGTGTAAATTTAAGTTGAATCTTCCCAGTACACTAGAGCAAAGGACTCACTTTTAATACCATCCACAAATAATACTTGTGCTTAATCTGATGGTGGCAACATAAACATTATAGTAGCTGACTTGAAATGTGGCATGATGAAATGTTGGCCAAGTGACAGTGTCCTTTATAGAAGTTTCTTGGGTTTGGGAGACGCTCTCTAAGTACTTGGTACCTCCATAAACATGATGAAACCCACTAGGTTCTTCTGCATTGTCAAACTCAAGGGGCTTTTCTTGTCCCGATCAGTTTTAGAGAAGAATCGTCCTTCCCAGTAGTAGAAGGATCCTAAGGAAGAATGCACGAGAGCAGAAGGAAAGAGAGGCATTCACTAATACTGCTGCACCCTGCTTCAGAGATCCTTTACTTCCGTAGTTGGACTGTTTAAATCTTTTAAGCAACCAAATGTTACAACTTTATAGAAATAGATGTTTCCTCTTCAGTAAGAGCTACTGTTGAGCCCGAGCCACAGGTCCATCATGCACAGTCCCGTGGTGCATTCAGTTCCACAGTGGACTTAAGTCCCATAACTTCTTGCTGGTCTCTTTAGTGGCTCGGAGCCCCGTGTAGCCTCTTAGTAAACCCATTGCAATGTTAAGGTTAGAAAAAAAAAATGAGGCAACCCAGCTTTCCAGTTGTAGCAGTATGTTGCTGAGAGCTACACTGGACAAACCAGGATTGCTGCTGTGCAAAGGAGAATCTGTTTCGTTGAAAGTGTGTCCGTGTAAACATACGCATTTGGAGAGGTAACCCTCGCCAGGTGCCTGCCAGCCTTTCCTCTGGGACGAGAGAGGTTTTCACGGTTGCTCGGGTTTCTCTGGTGGTTTGACTTGTTCTTTTTGTTTTGCGTTTCTCAAGTCCTTCTAACCCATATCCTTCTCCTCGCAGCTGAATCTGGTATCAAGTGTCACCCTCTCCAAGTCTGCCTCAGAGGCTTCTCCACAGAGCTTACCTCATACTCCAACAACCCCGACTGCCCCCCTGACTCCCGTCACCCAAGGCCCCTCTGTCATCACCACCACCAGCATGCACACGGTGGGACCTATCCGCAGGCGGTACTCAGACAAATACAACGTGCCCATTTCTTCAGGTAGCTACTCTCTGTCTTTGCCTGGGGCAGCATGGGGAATCTGTCGTGCCTGTCGATGAGCCCCCTTTTAAAAAGCGATCATTAATAGGACAATGATTCTTATTTAGCAGATATTGCGCAGAACCAAGAATTTTATAAGAACGCGGAAGTTAGACCACCATTTACATATGCATCTTTAATTAGGCAGGTAAGTAAATAACAAACCGTGAAATGCTATCAAAAGGTGTACGTGGGTATATTATATTGATGAAGTAGATTTAAAACCACTTAGTATGCAAGCATGCTAAAACCTTTTCTATAAGGTTTTTAAAAACTGCAATATATAACATAATTGCTTTTGATTAAGTATTACAATACGATGTGATTATTAGGGAATTCATTTCACACAACAGTGAGAATGAGGCTGTTTAAAGATGGCAAGTCAATTATCACAAAGCTACAGTAATCTCTGATCCCTAGAATTAATCTGAGCTCTAAATAATTACTGAGCTTTAATCAGCTAGTGAAATGTTTTGCATTTCTCTTTGATTCTGCTTTATGAATGACTAATAAATTAATATTTCTGTACAGAAACAGAAATAAAAACTCCAAACAATTAGATAATTCCATTTCGAGTTTTGCTATTGAACTGTTTAAATACAATCATTAATCTTCGATCATTTTGTGAAACCTGTCTGAGAAGTTTGCTCCAAATTCCAGTTTTGGTTCTGGTTTGGTTTGGTTTTCTTTTTCAACATTTTCATGAACACTGTCGAATGTCCCTGCCTGCTGGATGATAAATTACTTTCTTTGGGTTTTTTTTTTTTTTTTTTTTTTTTTGCCTCACAGGCCATTCTTGAATCTCCAGAAAAGCAGCTAACACTAAACGAAATCTATAACTGGTTCACACGAATGTTTGCATACTTCCGGCGCAATGCGGCCACGTGGAAGGTAAGCTTTGCAGTCTTGAACTTTGACCTTTCTAGAAGAGAGGATCATCTGGAGAAAAATCCAGTTACTGGGCAACGAGAGTATTCCACTTGCTCTGGGAATGTGACTAGGAGAAGTGTTCTATTGTGGTTGAACTGTTCAGATGGAAGAGTCACCCCACCCCGGCCCCTGCCAGAGAGGTGTGGCTGGATTTGCTGTAGAATTCTCTGTAGGGAGGGAGGTGACATTGTGACCCTTAACTCTGAGGTTGGCCCTATTGCTTACACAAAGCATGGGTAACCAGCTGTCATTTTCAGGGATGTAACTAGGAACGAAGCTGAATAAGATCCTTCAGTGGTTAGATCAAAGCCCACCAACCCCACAAGTAGAGGAAGCTGTGTAATCCGTGCACTCACACAGCACAAAGGGTGACTTCTGCAGAATGCAAAGTATCAGTTAGAAGGATGGGGTTCATGGCTACCCTGAGGGGGAAAAGGTAGTTCCACAATTATGTAATGTCATGTGACACCATTCGCCATAGAACAGGTCAGCTGCCATAACTCCACTATATAATCCCTAAACGCTTGGAGTCCCTTCTAAATTTCGTTGGCACTTATTCGGTGCTCCATTAGACCTTCCTGGTTAGGCATGGTGGTGCATGCCAGTCGTCTCAGCATTTGAGAAGTAGGGAGATTTTTGAGTACAAGGCCAGGCTGAGCTACACAGATCGCCTTCACAACTTTTTCTCAGCTTCGTAGTTTGAATTCATTACACGATACCAAGTAGATCTATTTAGTACCACCTAGCATTTAAGATTTGTCCTTATCCATGGTTTCAGTACAACAGGTGCTCTTATAGGGTGCGACTTCCTTAGTTTAATAGGAAGAAACGTGTTTTATTTTTTTCTCTTCGAATTCTGTAAAAAAAATTAGTATAGGCACAAAATTAATTCATTAGCCACATGGGGGCTGACAGGAAATTATATTGCAGATCTTAGCTTCTTTCCACTCCTGCCTCAGGAGATAAAATACAGTGGCTCTTTAGCAACAAATCTTTTAAAAATTTAGGAAGTAGAAGCATAAAGAAGACATTTTCTTCAAATTGCTTTTTATAAATACCAAGTGACCACATTTCAAAAATAATTACCAGTTGTGGAGATGAATTTCAACTCACATCTCACTTTTCCAGCTTTGCAAAGTAAAGGCAGAAGTGTCACAGATACCAACAGTCCCATATGAAGTACTCAGCAACTCGTCAATACAGATAGTTTCTCTCTGTGTGTCCTTCCTGGGACAGTGATCCAAAAGGCAACGTGGAATGGTGTCACTTGCTGATCCTTTTTCTTTTAAAAACTCTTGACTTTTAGTTGCTTTCTGTTTTAATATACAGAGCCCTCTAAATCATTCTTAGATCAGCAATAGCCCCTGGAGTCTTTGGATTTTTGAACATTTTTATACTTAGGTAATATTTCCAACAGTGATTGATGCCGCCTTGTTTCCCAGCCATCTCCCTCACGGGTGCACATGTGCTCTCTTGATTTTGAAAAGGAAGTGGCTTCATTTGCTTCTGTTTCCTCCAGGATAGTGGAGGAAATAATTCCCTGTGCAATATAAAGAAGAAATTGTTTCCGTAAAAGCTAGGTTAATTTTAAAGGTGTAGAGTTTTGTTTTTAAGCAACCCATCGGAAAGCTTTTCCATCAAGGGTAGCCTTTGACAGTCATGTCAAGATCATGAGTCTGCTTCCAGCTGTAGCCAGTCTCCTGGGAGCTCACTCTGTGGAGTCCACTGGTGAGCAGATCATCATAGAAGTAATAAAGATGTGCCCCGTTATCCTCTAAGTCGTGTATCACGGAGAAGACTAACTTTTAGGCAACCAATTATCAGTTCCCTGAAGTCTGAAAGACCACTGAGAGTTTCAAGATTTGTCACCAAGAAAGCAAATTAGTGTAGGAGAAGAGTGTAGCTTGTCTGAACAATACATTGCTGGGATAAAGTGAGGGCTTATGTAAGGTGCCAAAACTTCAGTATGTGTGTCATCTGCCTCTGCCTCTGCCTCCCCCCAAGCAAACAAACAAATCTGCCACTGGTCACTTGGAATAGTCCGAAGTCCACATCGCATTGTTCAGCCAGGCAAGACTAGAGTGTGTCCAGTTTGGTTATCCAGTCAGGGTTGTGGATTTCCCTGAAAATACGAGACATTTAGAGCCTCCTTGCACTTCAGTTAAGAATGCCCGTTTGTTAGATGTGAAGGTTCCCACTCAGCAGTGGCCAACAGTGACTTTTAAATATAAGAAATGTAGAAACCAAGTAATGGAATGTAGTCATTTTGCCATTGAGAGTCCTACTTGTAAGTTCTTGGCATTTTTTTAGTTAGTTAAAATTGCTCCTTCAAGTAATTGCCCCTGTTCCCAAATACTCCAGAAGGTAAGGTTATGCTCAGCTGTTGAGACTCAACTCTGAGTGCGGAGTTTGTCTTTGCTGTACAAGATGGTACTCTCCATGGTAAAATCCTAGTTAACATTCTCTTGAATAAAGCCTATGCATGGTTTCAAAGCCAGATATTGCTGCGTATTTAAAACTGTTCACCTTTCATGATTTAGAAATAAAATAATCTTTTGAATCTCATATAAATGGGTTTGCAAAGAAGAGTTTTTATACTTTACTGATTTTGACAGTATTTTAGATTTATATGGAGGGACCTGCTTGGGACTTGCATGCATATTTACCAGTATGTCTTCTGGTCACATGGTACCAGAAATTAGGCAGAAATGCCATTGATTCATAATTTGAGGTTTTTCTTAAAAGACAACTCAAAGGAAGATCCTCCATGGGGGAGGGGGTGGTGGCTATAGCTCTGGAGGATGGTTTTACAGATGTGGGACTGAATGTACTGCTGTGTTTTTTTTTTTTTTTTTTGAAATTTTTTCTTATAGAAAAAAAATGTCAATGTTCTCTCTTTTATACTTGCTGCAGAATGCAGTGCGTCATAATCTTAGTCTCCACAAGTGTTTTGTGCGAGTAGAGAACGTTAAAGGGGCAGTATGGACAGTGGATGAAGTAGAGTTCCAAAAACGGAGGCCACAAAAGATCAGTGGGTACGTCCGCCATGTTTGAACTTCTTAGCCCAGCTCGGATTGTGCTAACGAGTGTACCAGTGTACCGTAGAGGCTGCTAGGCGGCGTCAGACCAAAGACTTGGTTTTCACGTTTGTCTCAGTTAAGGGAAGCAAGAGAACATTTCATCCCTCCTGTCTCGTATACCCACCAGTCCCCCTGCCCCTGCTTGCTGGTCTCTGTTACATCCCATGCTAGTAGCTTTTAGGCGGCGTTGCATATTAACCCTCACGAGCCATTCGCTTATGCTTATTGCATTTTATTTTCTTTTTCCTGTTCCCTGTATTGGATGTCTGTCCTGCCCCCAACCCCGCCTCCTTTTGTTGCCACTCCATCTCCTTTGCTGCTGCTCCTATCCCAGGGTGCCATTCGCACCAACCTCTCACTGCATAAGTGCTTTATCAGAGTAGAGGATGAGTTTGGGTCCTTTTGGACAGTTGATGATGAAGAGTTTATACGTGGCCGCCATATTCAACGAGGCCGTCCTCGCAAATACTGCCCCGGTGAAAACTCTGACGAGCTTGGCGCACAGTAAGAGCCTTTACTTGCTTTGTTCTCTTGTGTCTGCTGTTGCTTTGGCTTTGCATGGTTGACTCATCCCATGTAGTATGACATTTCACCCAAGAGCAGTGCCACAGCTTTCTGCAACAGAAACTAAACGGTGTGATCTGTACATGTACCTCGCTCGTTTCTCTTTGGAACGCCAGTGCCTAGAACGATGCTTTTTCTATGTCTCTAATGCCAATGATGATTGACTGTATTTTGATTCAGCAGCTTATGGGGACCCTCAAAGCTAGATATTTCCCTTGTTACCCACAGTCCCTGCAAGTGAAAGGAAGTGGTGGTTACAGTATATATCTAGTGGGATAGTTCTTTTCACTGAACACCTGAGAAACAGTAATTGTGAACAAGCTAGGTGTAAGGGTGTGTGCCTATGACAGCCCCCGGGGAAGCTGAGGCAGGAGGACTGCACATTCCAGGACAGCCTAGACTTTGTAGAGAGACCCCTGTCTCAAAAAAGAAAAAAAAAAGAAAAGCAAATTGTCCTAAGCTCAGGAGAAAGATTGATAATGTCATTCCCTTCAAAGTCTGTTGATAAATGAACCTCATTATCTACTGGAAGCCACACTTTCTCTCAGTATGTCCAGTGTAATTTTGGAGTGTTTTTTGTTTTGTTTTGTTTTGTTTTTTTGTTTTTGTTTTTTTTAAACTAGGACAGGGATACTTTTCTTTTTTTTTTCTTTTTCTTTCTTTTTTTTTTTTTTTTTTAATGGTTTTGTGGGTTCTTTTACCTAATTAATAGAAAAAGTACCAAATTAGAGCTTGTTCTCCCAGACTGAGCTATACAGGAAAGACAGCAGCCAAAGCTCCTGCTTTACAAAGGAGGAGTTAATGTGACTTCAGTCAGGGTCACTGAGAATGAAGCCTCTGAGCTGAGAGCTCCTCATGCAGTCCCCAGCCACCCTGCCACTCATCCCTTACCTTCCTCCTGGAACCTGGCAGCAGCTAACCCTTTGCAGACTGGTCCCCAGAAAATATACCTAAGTGTGTTCTAATTTAATGTAGCTTCACCAGGATGAACCACTAGGTTCATCCCCAGAGGGATTTGCCCAAACCAACCCCGAGAAACATAGATAAAGCTTAACTTTCCTTTGGTTTGGTGACTGGGTGGGGGAAGAATTTAAAATGTGGCAGGCTACCAGCGAACTTTAAAAGCAAAAGTTGGCGAGGACCCCTGGGTCAATTGCGTTTAACTTTGAGTTTTTATCTTTTTCTTACACAGTAACCCTTCCCTTATTAAAAACATGCAGAGCAGCCACGCCTACTGCACACCTCTCAATGCAGCTTTACAGGTAAGATTAACGGCCATCCCCAATCTGCAGCACAGACGCAGGGCTCCCCCACCTCATTTCAAAATATATTAGCCTCGCTCTAATTAGATATTAAATTTTAATTCCGTTAAACTTTTTTCTTAAGTGCACAAAGCATCGTTCTCCCTGGAGGCAAACACATTGGGCTGCTTCAGCATTAGAAGGATGCTCAGCATTTTGAATATTGTGGCAAAAAAAAAAATTAAAAGTTCACTTATTAATATTTATCAGCAGTATCATAATTTCCATCCTCTTATTTCAGAATTTCACTTGAGGCAAAAATACCACAAGTGTAATTACTCTAGCACAGCTATTAATGTGCTGGATGATAGGCCACTGTGTCACATGACCTTCCATTGTTCCCAGGTTTAAAGAGAAAGTGAGGCTTTATCAAAGTCCATTTCAACACCTTTTCTTCCTGCGGGGGTGAGGGGGTGGGGTGTGCCTAGGTTTGTTTCCTCCTGTGTAAATCGACTGTCTAAACAACAGAAAGCATAAGAAAAGTAGAAGTTGCCATCCAGTTGTTCAGGAAAGCCTAACCATCGTAGCCTGGAATTTCCTACTGACAGATAAATCACATACTATCTCAGGGAGAGAATCTTAGAAGGTGTGAGCCCTGGATGTGAGTGACAGGAGGGACAATCTGTGTGTCTAGCCAATCTTTAGGTACCACACCACCAACTGATTTCTAAAATTAATGGAGTACCTGGTATCACTTCTTTTAAATACCTAATGCCATACTCAGGTCTCCTTTAAGAGCTCAGAGGTAGCCATTTTTAGTTTTTTGGGCCTTGTTTTTTGTTGTTATTGTTGTTTTTAACCTACCTTGATTATTTTAGAAGACATACCTAAAAGAATCTTGCAACATTTACATCACATACTCTATAGACAGATCTCATGTTAGTTTTCATACCTCCCTAGCATTGTTCAGTGTGAATACTGAAGCACCCCTGAACTGGTTGTTGGATTCTGTGATGTCTCTGGCTTTTCTGAGGGACCGTAACATTACAGGTGAAGGCAGAAATAGAGAAACAAATGCCCCAAAAAGGGATGTCAGTGGTGAAAAGCTTGGACCGAGTGGCATGATGGGAACTGGATGGGGGAGAGGAGGCAGTGACAGCAGCCTGATTCTCACCACTTGCTAAAACAAATATTGACTGAGCCCCCATTCCGTTTGCCTGTCTTTCCAGCTCACCCACAGCATCATCCTAGGGCTTTTTGTGGATAACCCACCCCCTGACCCAGTTCAAGGCAGACTCACTGAACTGAACATCTCAGTAATTCTATTTATTTCCTTTTAGCCTGAACTAAATTTACTGAGAGAAACTATTCTCTGCGTTTCTTTTAATTACTTGTAGTTTACACAGTAACTTCACAAGAGTAAATGAAAGCCGGCTTATACACTGCCACTGTAAATACCATGCATTAGTAACTTATTTTCCCTGGAGTCTTGTGAAGTATGAATTTAAAGTCAGCTCTATCTGGAATGGTATTAAAATTACAAGCACATTTTACATTGGATTCCCTTTACTATGTGGCTAATTTCAGTTAGCGTGCTGTATCGTTACAGATGCGTTCACGCTTCATCTCTAAGACTTTTGTTTTCCCTCCCCTCTCCATGCTTCTGTGTTTCCTCTGCTCACCCAAAACCAGCCTGTGGCTTTCCAGGAACAATTTAAGGAGCTATCTCCTTTGCCCCTCCTCTTGAATTTGGATTCCCCAGCAGTAGACAGCCAGTCATACAAGACAGCTTCCTGCCATGCAAATTAAATAAAGATCTCACCAGCAGGGCCTTCCCTTCCTCTATCACCCACTTCCATTTTTCAAGGCAAGTAAAAATAACAGCGCAACAATATCTTCTTAAAAAAAAAATTACTAGAGCGACATAACGGCATGATATACAATTTATAAAATAGGACAGCAGAATCTACTACAGAAATAAAACGTGGGGCTCGGGACAGATTGCATTATGCTCTGAAAAAGTGAGGTAACTAAGGGTAACCATAAAGCTTCATATTTATAGACTGCCTTTTCCCTGGGGAGTGCAGAATGGTTAACGTTCCAAAAGCCTCGGTACTTAACGAACCCAAAGTGCGCCATCACTTAAGAACTTCTGTGTTGTGGGCAGAGGTGCCAGTTTGATGTGAAGCCACACACGGTGCCCGGCATCATTTATATCATTAAGTCCATTATAAACATGGTGGCACACCTGCACCTCGGAGCATCAGCCACAGGAGGGACCTCTTTGAAGGTGATAATTTGGGGGCTGCACTGGTCCTTCACTCTGCAAAGGACTACTCAAGAGGCGCAGAGGTGGGCTGGGCCTCAAGATCTTACTGTAAGCTCAGTGGCCACTGTTTTGTTTAAAGGAACAAGACTGGTTCTCTGTACTTATAGTATGTCTGAGAGTTAAGGCACCAAGACAAGGGTCTGCCACTGGATGATAGTCATCACTGCGGTTGCCCATGATCCATAGTCTGGTATCAGTCAGAAATGGCTTTTAGCCATCATACTTGGAAAATGAAATAGAAAGAGTCGATACTCATCTTAATAGACAATCCTTTAACTGTTTCCGTGGTTCCTACAGTCAGTTTGGGGCTTCGGAATCCAATAACATATCATGGTAGCAGCTTTAGTTCCATCTTGACTATTCAACAGTGCAGTTGTCCCGTGAGAGAAGATTCCTGTGGTACTTCCACAATGAGAGGGCCACTCAGTTGACAGTCCAAACAGAAGAACTTACATGGCAGGGAAATATGACCACTGTGTGGTCTCACATAAGGCAGCTGAAGATGGCAGCCCAGCCGCAGCTGTCAGTGATATTACTGTGCCAACTTCCCTACCCAGAAAGAAGAGAAATGCCTTTCTCTTCTCTCAATTAGAAATTGAATTGAGAAATGCAATTATAAAAGATGTATTCAGAAAGTGCTGGATGCAAACAGATTATCTGATAAACCATCAAGGAGTGGGAGTTGGTCACCATACTGGGAAATCATGAGCTACCACCCTCCTCCCTTTACTTAAAAAAGGAGGCATACAATTCCAGAGGGGACACAGGGAGATGCTGTGAGCATGCTCAGGGTGTCAATCTGGGAAGTGCTTCAGACACTGGGTCTATACAGAGAGCAAGACTGCAACTGACTAACAAGCAGATTCTCTGCAGCCCAGCTCCGTTCCTCTTCTCTCTTTGTTTCTGGCTCATACCTTCTCTTTGGTGCCAGCTTTTCTAGAGTAGTTAGGACTCTTACATGATGGGCCAACTGAAGCCACTATGCCAGATTGTCTTGTGATCATACTCTCTCTCTCATTAGGACGGAAAACCAGGCATAGTGTAGTCTGCAAGAAGACAATTTTGATAAATCTTCATCTAATTACAGCTGCCTCTTTTCCCAAGTCTGTCCTCTTGAATAATAAAATGAAAAGTCAGTTGGGCACACTCCCTACCCAACTGAAACAAATGGGGTTTCTTCAGTCCAGTGGTATTTTTGACAACTGTCCACATTGCAGACAGGGTGGCCATTATGTTTACGTCTGGGATGACAGAAAATGAACAGTATTCTACCAGACTTTAGTTTGGGGTGGGTTATATGGCGGGGGTGGGAGGGTTACATACTTTTTTGCTGATATTCATTTGGAATGGGATGGTTTTGCCACCTTAAATATGAATGTACTTAGTCATAAAGGAAATTAGATTTAACCTTTTTATTTCCTTCTTTTTTTTTTCCTTCCTGGAGAGTTTTCTGCACTTCCAAACTTCTGCATGATTAGTCTGAGGCTGAAAGATTGTTACCATCGGCTGGTTATGTCAGCCTTCACTAAGCAGGTTCAAAAAAATCATTAAAATGGGAATGGTGGGGAAGAAAAAAAATGATTCCAGTTCTTCTTTTCCTATGAGTTCTTATGGAAGTTCTCATAAATTTGAGCTCTATGGCCATATAATCTGATCAGATCTCAGCTATCCAATAGAGTACTCATCAAAATGGATAAAGAAATGAAAATTCCATTATATTTCACTGTGATCTGGAAATATTCAGTTCCTCTTTTTTTTTTTTTTTTTTTTTTTAAAGACATTGGCTATACACCTCATTTTAAAAACCTTTGTCTAAACCATATGACTCCACCAGGCAGGAACTAGCAGACAGCTTCACCCATAGACTCACCATTGCCCAGATAGCTTACCTAAATGAAGCTCAAGGTTCCTAAAGTGAAATTTTACAGCTCTTGGAAATTGCCAGCCACAATACAGCGAACTTGAACCAAAAGCTATCAAACACACTCCACATCCATAACCCAGAGCTTTCTTGTCTGGCACCCCCTACGATTTCATTCGCTTTCTCTTGGTTGATGCAGGCTTCCATGGCTGAGAATAGTATACCTCTGTACACTACCGCGTCCATGGGAAATCCCACTCTGGGCAGCCTGGCCAGTGCCATCCGGGAGGAGCTGAACGGAGCCATGGAGCATACCAACAGCAACGAGAGCGACAGCAGTCCAGGCAGATCCCCTATGCAAGCTGTGTGAGTATTATCTACCCAAAGCTCTCTTGTCACCTGACTCCAGTCTCCCTCTTAAATACACAAGCAGGTTCTTCTCTGGCCCGTCTAGACACCTTCCCTGTCATTTCTGATTTCTTAGGAGCCCTGGAGTCACGTGTTAGCGCCTACAAAGACTAGTTAGTAACTTTCTCGTAAAAGCAGTTGGCTTCATCCACAGTACGTGCACACAGCAAGAAAATGAGAAGTTTCTGCCACTTGGGGTCTCAGATGGTCATTTAATTCGCACTGTGAGACGTTTCTCCTAAAATCACCGTACACCTCTTTGAGAAAGCTCACGGTGTGTTCAACTTCCAGGCAAGCCGAGCCTGGTGAAGGAAAAGATTCTTGTTGACTCGGTGGCACGCTAGGTTTAACCACTTGAGCTGGCCGCAGCATTATTACCAAGCATTAATGATGGCACAAATGAAAGGCGGCATGATTTATAGATTGCTCTTAAAATATCAAAAGGAAAATTAATAGGAGCATTACAGCAGCAGACGGCGGGATAATGAGAGCACATATAACTGAATGAAGCGGTGGGCCACGGTTGTCTGGGCTGAATGTGAATGATACCAGGGTCGTACTAACCTAAGCGAGGCCACCGAGTTGGAGCGCCCCTTTGTGGTTGGTGAAGGTTGAAAATGGTTACTTCTGCCATAGCCCCCCTTTTCATTCCTAGGAAGGGCCGACAATGGAAGAGACACCACGTGATTCCAGATGCTTTGGTGCGCAGTGAACCCGGCTGCGAATGACCTTTCAGGGAGTCTTTCCAAAACCGTAGCCCACTTTAAGTGACTAAACCAGTTCAGCGTTTCCACTACTGTCCGCTCCAAGAATAGGCTGCCTGTCTGCACATTCTTTCTGAATTACTGACCAACATCTTATTTTAGGAAATTTGTGTGATGGGGATGGAAAATGTGACCTTTAACAAGTATGGACAGAATGAACTGGCGTCTAGTGACAAAGGGAATAAATGCTATCTTCCAGCATAGTGCACAAACCTGAAATTTTACTTTCTAGCATTTTAATCCCTGGTGCTGGGAGAGGGGGTCTTTAGAGGTAGAGGCCATGGTTTGTGATTTGTGGGCGTAGTCTCCCGGAAATGACAGTCCAGCATTTTAGGGAAATGTATGCCTTCCCCATGATTGCCACAGAATTTCATCTTCCCTAAAACAAGCTGCTGTCTCACTGATAACTCACCATTGTTGTGATGTTGTATGTCAACATCCAGGAATGTTCAGAGCAACTGTAAGTTGGTAATGTCAGTCACTCCCAGACATACCCAGACATACCCATTGAGAAAGGACATATGAAGCTAGCTACCCAGTGGAAGGTACACTGTTTCCTTAGAGTTCTGTTCAAACTCCAGGGTGTAGTCCATGTTACCCTCCTATTAGTAGAAAGATCAGGGGGCGGGGGGGGGAATAAATTAAAATTAAAAAAACAAGGTCCACATAGAGAAGCCTATCAATGAGGGAAGTTCATTTGCCTAGCAGGAGTGCGTGAACTGCAGACATCATAGCAAATTTATAGCCGTCATCCTAATATGTAACAAAGCAAAGGCTTCAACTGCTTGAAAGACAGAAAAAGAGCCCCCCCCCCCCGAATAGTGCTATCAGAGCATGATGCTCGAACATCAGGTTTGCACCCCATGCCCCATGATTCCCTGTGCCGACAACAGCTTCCCGGTGCTGTCAGTGCAGCAGCCAGTTAGTCTCGATGACCCCCGTGCTTCCACTAAGTGAGTCTGTAATGAGAGATTTCATTCTTGCCCAGCGTGCATTACCCTGCTAGGATGCAAATTGTTTTTTAACCGTTCCAGTCTATTGAAATAAATCAAGCCATAAACTTTACAACAAGGCTCACAAGCCACTGTTAGGACGCCAGCCCGGCACATAGGCAGCGTCGTGATACAGCTCTCTCTGCTCTTCACACAAACCGCAGTTATCGCCATTCTCTTTCAAAAACAGAAGAAGGTAGTCGCATAATGATGGTTTGGGGGCAGTATACTTTCATTCTGGAAGGACCTAAAGGGCCACCACACCAAAAGGTTCTGTGTTGTGTGTGCACCCCGCACAGGAACCACAATGCCTTTAAAGACTAGTCAACTATAGTTAAAAATCACGTGTGTTCCCACAACGGCTGTACAAAAGGATTACTCCGATATAAGGGGAACAGAGAGATGGTTTTGGCCCCATGTTATCTGTTAGGAGTCTTTTTGGGAAAAGTGTATACTGGAGAGAAAGGGTGGGCCTGGTGGGGGAAGGCTCAAGAGGGGCACCCATTGTAGTGTAGATGGTACACTGTGTACATGTCCAGTGGGAGGGAAGCTTTTAACACTGTGCATTGTAAATGAAAGGTGAAGAATCCTTACTGTCATGCTGGTGTGGATTTTCAGGTTGTCACACAGCCCATCTAGTTGGTGGCATTGCCTTCCAGTCTATGAGAGGCATGGTGATATGCTGCGTAAATGCGGCAGCACCAGCACCTATGTTTGGGGACAGTGAATATGCAGTGAATTTGGGAGAGAACAAACTCGTCTCTGGTATTAGGAACTGTCTTTGGGAGAGCCTTCAGTTGGTCTGTCGTTGTTTGGGGCTGGATCTAGAAAACCATAATTTACAGTTGTAAAGCAAGAACTTTGAAGACGAGACTGCTTTCTCTCGGGTTTCCGATCCTTCCCTCCAAGGCTTTGTGTAGTACTATCAGATTGTACCCTGCAAACCAGGGATTAAGTACTAAGTATGATAGCTTTTAAAAATTGAGGCATGAAAGTGTTACTCTGGAAAAATAGCTGTTTACCCTCAGTAACTAATTAAAAATAATGTTTTTAAAGGGCCAGTTCCTGTTGGTGGACATTACTCCACCTGCTTTGTCAGTGGTAACTGACAAAGTCACAGTTCCTGTTAGTGAAATCAGGAGGCAGACATAAAAATCCATTGTGGTCAGTAAAGCTAGGGGTACAGGTCAAGGTAACTCAGGCTCTCCCTCACACCTGCTCTCGAGGCCGGCCACAGGCTGGTTTTCTAAATTAATGCTTGGGACACTGAGATCGAGTCTCACTTGATAGAACCCCTCTGCAAATTAATATCCCAATAAATCAGGAGAACCATAAAGATGTTTTGGCCTCTGCTCCAACAGTTCCATTCTTAGACATTTATCCCAAGGAGGTAAATCAACAGAAGGAGAAAGATTAATGGCTAGCAGTAGTTTACTGTACTATGCAAACAGTGAAGGGGAAGGAGGGCGATTAGAGAACTCCAGCTGTAAAGGACTTATCAACAGACAGAATCACATAGAAGCAGGAAAACTGTAATGGAAAAGCCAAATAAACATCACCCCCCCCCCCAAAAAAAAAACCTACCTCCCACTATGTGTAAAGAATTCAATAATATGCTCCTTAAAGGGAAGGGAAAAGCAGACACTCACTATAACTGGGCTAGCTGGCTGCACAGGCATGTGACATGTTCACTTACATTGGGCCCCACACCTGGAAGGACACTACCCACGTTGAAATGTTTGATTTTTCTGTTAAAGTTGTGAATATTTTTCATTCAGGGGCTCTGCAAGCTCTGCAGGCCTGGGCCTTATTTCAGAAACAAGGATGACCACGCTATTACAAACTTCTAAGTAGCTGGAACCCACATATAAAATGGGCTGTGAGGCTTGGGTTTGTTTTTCCAAAATTTTTTTAAGAATGCGGGCATAATTGTCTAAAGCTATTTACATGGCATGTAACCCCCTCCCCCCCAGGACTCCCTCTATGCTATGCTAATTTTAGTGTCAATTGATTTTGAAGGTTCCTGTCTTCCAGAGCAGCCCAGAGTGTGCCTCTTGTTTGTTTTTAAATGGTTCCAGGAGCCTTTGGGGCCTGCATATAGCATCAATTATTTAGGAAGCCAGCCATCCCCAGTACCACCTCTTATCACTAATACTCGATAATGTCCATTATAAGTCCCCCCCACTCCCAGCCCGTCTGGGAGACGTGTGCATTTTAACTTGAATGACTCTTTTACATATCAAAAGCCCCCTGCAACAGAAAGTCATTTGTATTGGCAAAAGATCAGTTGTAAATATGATTTACGAAGAGCTTCTCGCAGTTGTTATGTCAGAGTGGTTTTGTGTGATCGAGCCAGCCCTCTCTAGATGAACCGAGCCCCCAATCCATAATGGGAAAGTTGGCAGCTCTCAAGGTAGTGAGAGGGTCCCAGTGGCGGCCACCAGCCGGGCCTCAGGTTTTGCCTTGTTTACAGCTGACAGCGTTACCTGCTCTCTTATCATATTGCTGTGTTGAGCAAGCCTTTTCCTCTCCGTTTGTGTTTCCTGGCAGGGCTTTTCTTGCCTTATTGACAGTTTGTAAAAATATGCATTAATCTGGAGCTTCAAGCATGTATCATGGTGTCTCTTTGCTGTGTTTGCTTGAAGTTGATTAATGATAGAACCTCGCTTGGGGTCGTCCTCTGGAGGGTTCTTTCACAGGCTCTGCATGTTAACCAGCAAAGCAGAACACACAGCAAGCCATGATTAGCCCAGCCTCCTGTGCTCAGTGGTCCCCATGAACCACTGCCATATCACAGATTCTCATTTCCCATAATTATTTGCAGGGTGGCATCCGTCCACCAAGGATGTCCCTACAGGGCCTGTTATTTGGCACTCAGAAGGATGGTCCTGAGACCAGCACCATCACCTGGGATCTCTTAGAAATGCGTAGTCTGAGCTCCATACACTGTGCTGTCACCAGGTCCTCAGGTAACTTGCGTGTCCTGAGAAGCAAGAGGCGTGATTTCCATACAGAGTACATTCTAAAGCAGCATCCAAGACTCTTTGATTGCCAGTGCTGCCATTCCGCTAAGCAATACGGAAGCCCCTGACCTCATAGGGCCCCTAGTCCCTTGGGCTACAGGCAGTGCAAATGTACAACAGTCATAGAAAGTTTCCCACCACATTTGAAAACCTTGGTTTTGGCTGTGGTTCTGGTTAAGGTTAGTCTGCCTCTGCTGGGCAGTGCCTCTGTAGCACGTCTTGTAGGTTGTTCCAGTACCAGCAGCACATCAGTCTGGATGTTCCCCTAAGCCCATTTCTCTCTCTGTCTCTCTTAGGCACCCCATACACGTCAAAGAGGAACCCCTCGACCCCGAGGAAGCTGAAGGGCCTCTGTCCTTAGTGACGACAGCCAACCACAGTCCAGATTTTGACCATGACAGAGATTACGAAGACGAACCAGTAAACGAGGACATGGAGTGAACCTCTGGGCGGGCCGACCCCCGAGACGGAAGATTGGAAAAAAGAGCAAAACAAATTAAAAAAAAAAAAAAAAAGAAGAAGAAGAAGAAGAAAGAAAAAAGAAAAGAAACCACGTCAAAAGTCAGCAGCGAAACCGCCCTCCGCTTCTTGTACAGTCTGGAGGATTTTCGCTACATTTTGACAACTCTGAAACGTGTTAACTCTTAGTGCCATCAAGAATCCCATTTGGGAGTATTTTTGATTTTTCTACTTTTTGTTGACAAAAGGGATTTGTACTCTGTGCATTGGATGGACCTGTTTGGTACTTGGGATTTTCCTCTTTGAGTCAACATCAGTGTTGTAAATTCGATAAACGGATTCACTTTTAGCAGCAGACTTTGAACTGCAGTTTTGCCCAGCCAACGCTGGACGCCGAGGACACCCGACTGAGCTCACGTACCTGCGCTGCAGACCAAGCCTTCGCCCGAATTCAAGACTCCAGTGGACGACCTTTTTGCACAGCACTGCATGTTGATATCACTGCCTTTACTCACTTTGGTTTGTTTTGTTTTTGTTTTTTGCTTCCAGTTGGGATGGGGGAAGGCCTTTGTGTGTGTATTGGGGGGAGGGGTTAAAAATAATTATCCCAAACTTTTTAATGTATTGCTTTTTTTTTTCTTCCTTTTTTTTTTTTTTTTTTTTTTTTTTTCTGCTTCTTTACCATTTTAAGTTCTGACCTCAGGCCTCCATTTGGGCCCAGGGCCTCTTGGAGGCTTCGCGTTTCCTGTACCTTGTGATGAATGTTAATAGGCGTTTTTATTATACAAAGCTGAATGTCATTTCTCGTCTGTAGTTTTCTGGCACTCATTCCATTTTCTTATAGACATCACCATGTTTCTCTCAAGTTTAAAACAAAACAAAACAAAACATTCCGTTTTGGTCTTTTTCCAAAAAAAAAAAAAAAAAGGATCCCAAAGGCTGCACCTTACACCTGAAGGTCCCCACATGGGGACATGACATCCTGCCAGAAAGAGAATAAATGACAGAAAAGAGAGAGAGAAACGCACGCGCACACACTCTAGGGACATAGCAGATTCATTTCACAAGAGCAGTATTGGGGTGGGATGGGGATTGTTGGAGATTTTTCTTTTTTTTTCTTTTTTTTTTTTATTTTTATTTTTCATAGCGCCCACCATTGTGAGTAACTGCCACCACTTCTCTTAGCATCAGGAAACACAGCCACGAGAGAAACAGGAGAGCGAGCGTAAACGATCCTCCATAGTTAGGCTGTCATGATAGCCGTGCAAGGCTTTCCCTTCTATAATCAAGTGGCCAGGACCGCCGGCCCGGCCCGCGCTGTCCTTACCTGCAGAGGCTGCTTTGTTTGCAGAAATGACCAAAAAGCCAGCATGGTGACGGGGCTGAGTTGGTACAGCAGTTCAGACCTGCTCAGTGGCATTCGTCTGTTTTAATGCAAACGAGACTTCACGTTGAACTTGTTAACGGGAGTTAATGAGGACTGAGCTCGGCAGACGCCAATGTGTCAGGTTCCAGTGTGCTAAGTCGGTCCTGCAGCTCAGTCTGCAATGCGAGCATCACACCCACCACCCCGGTAGCACAGACTTCACCGAAGTGGACACCAGGTAGACGGAGGCTCCTGGGACCAGGGCCCACAGAATGGGATGGCTCTAGGTCAGTATGCCCTCAGCCCTTCAAACCCCTCCACACTTCCGTCTGCACCCGCTTCCCTGGCATTTATTTATCTGGGGCTGTAGCTTTTGTTTGGCTTTAGTTTGAGAGCCTTTCGGAGCTTAATTTATATACTTTGTACCTTTTTATTTCTAAAATTACCAAAGATATTACTCAAAGGTAAATTATTTTCTTTTATGCTTTATCTGATGAAGCCAAATATCCTCTTATTGTTGATCAAAGGAGGCGAAAGGATTCAGAGGCAAATGACGAGGTCCTGGCTATTCGCCAACCTGAGGGAAATCACTGCCCGTCAGCAGAGCTCATTTAGCAGACTACGTAGGCAATGGAACCAAAGTTTTTTCCTTTTTTTTCTAGGTTTTTATTTTTATTTCCTTCTTTTCTCTACCTGTAAAGAGACCAAAACTAACTCCTATAAGGAGAAAATACGGGGCTACTGCAGAGAAAAGAAACCAAGACAACAGTATTATAGCTCCTACAGAAAAAATGGGCTATCATCTCAAAGAAAAAGAAATGAATGTATGATGCTGAAAATTAGTATATAATCGAGGAGACACTTAGGATGAATTCAGAGAGAACAGAGAAGTGTCTGGCCGCTCGAGGCCACTTCTAGAATAGAGATTTTTTTTTTTAGAACGTTCGTATGCCACTTTTGTTTAAGGGCTGTGCTCTGATCACTGCGTTAATTTTGGTTTATTTATCCTCTGGTTTCCTTCTGCTTTTTGTTGTTTTTTGTTTTGTTTTGTTTTGTTTTTCCCTTTTCAGATTATGATTTGGTCAGTGTTTTTCATTTACACACAAAAAAAGGTGACATTCCCATCCACTCATAAGCTTAGAATAGAACGTTTTTGGCAATTACTTCTGAAGGTTTGCTCTGCTTTCTATAGAGGGGCAGTCTGTGGTTCCACTCCCCTCCCCATCCCCCCCTCTTCTCCAGGCAGCTTCATGATGTACAGGCAGTAGCCAGGCAGGGTCATGGGAAGGGGGCCCTGTGCTTCTAAACTGAGTGGTTGCTGGTTAGATATTCAAAAGAGGATAAAAATCTGGTAGATTAGTTCATTCTCAGCATGTGTAGCTAGACAAGAGTAAAGATAACAGCATGAGGACTGTTAGTACGCATACCTCAGTTCAAACCTTTAGGGAATGAGTAAAAAAAAAAAAATTAAAAATATACCTTTCACTCAGTCGCACTTAGTCGTATGTCTTGCATGCTTAGTCTAAAGACTGTAGCAAAGAAAATAAATAAAAAAGAAAAATTAGATTTTATGTATCTTTGCAGGTGTCATAGCCTCGCAGAAGAACCAACTGAAAAAAAAAAGTTCTCAGGCTTTACAGCAAGCAATCTTCACTCTGATTTTTACAGTTCTGATTCTGTCCCTTGGGGGATTGCGGTCGCTTCTTTAGAACGGGGTTGATTCGGTTGTACATATATCCCGATGTGTCTGTGTGGATCTTTGTCTTTTGCGGGGGAGGGCCGAGGGGAGGGTTTTTTGTTTTGTTTTGTTTTGTTTTTTTAATTATTTTATTTTTTAGGTATTGTTCCTAAAAAGGAATAAATGCATACACCTGTTTGTCAAAACATCTTTGCTTTTTGTGCAACTGCATTTTATTAATGATAATTTTTTTAAAAAAAAAAAAAGAAGGAAAAGAAAACAGTATCTTTGGGGGGGAAATCTACTGTATGTAATGGATTTGCAGTCGATGCTGCATGTGTGCTTTATTTTATTGCCCTTGATTTACAAACATTGGATGATTCGTTGATAATGGGAAGAAGGAAAAAACACACACCTCTCTCTCTCTCTCTCTCTCTCTCTCTCTCTCTCTCTCTCTCTCTCTCTCCCTCCCTCCCTCCCTCCCTCCCTCCCTCCCTCCCTCTCCTAGAATTGTAACATAGTTGACATAATTTGTTTCCTATCCTCATTATTTGGAACATTTTATACAGGTTTGTGGAATGGGGAGTGAGAGAGAGAGAGAGAGAGAGAGAGAGAGTGTGTGTGTGTGTGTGTGTGTGTGTGTGTGTGTGTGTGTGTGTGTGTGATTCTGTTTTTGATACATTCCTATTCCTTGTGTTTATCGCACCACTGCCTCCTTGACTATCTTAAACAAGTTCCTAAGTTTGAAAAGAGGAAAAAAAAGTTGTTTAAAAAATTGTTCTCTCTTGCCTCAGTCAATATTTTTGCATGATGAAATTCCAGGCTCACACTTTCAAAGTTTTATGAGTAAAGTAGTGATTAATAATGGGAAGTGTTGAAAATATTGAACTTTTTGTATAAAAAAAATTTTTTACAAGGTCCCAAGGTGTAAAGACAGTTTGTTACCATTTTCTTTCTTTTCTTAGTAAATATAAGCAAACATGAGGGAAGTTGGCCTATGTGTCAGACACACACAGTCATGTTGAGGACCACCTCCATGTTTTTAAGGGTCTATCCATGTGAGAAGGATTACATCCATCTAAGGGTAAACTATTTAGGCTTACATGCATGGTGATCTAGCTGCCAATCTCCTCCCCACATCAGAAGACCGTTGACTTCATGTCCCTAGCATCTCATCAGCCATAATAAAGAAAGCCTTGGTTTAAAAAGAAAATACAGCAAAATAATAGAAACAAAAACCATTATAAATCACTAGCTTTTGTTTGTTTGTTTGTTTTTGCTTTTCAGTTACAATATTGAATTGAATCTCTCTTTTCCACATTCTAGCTGAGCTCTCTGTCTCCAAGGGCATAAAGCAAACTCTGCTAATTGAATCTTGTTGGTACCTGGTGGTCAATGCCATACCCTCCTGACAGTCTGGAAGTGTTTTGCAACTTGGTTTTCCTTTATTATCCTGAGAAGCAAATGGACAATTCTAACGGTGTCTTGTGGGTCCAGTGTAACTCAAAGCAGTCCCTGCTACCCAGGAGCCTGGGTGGAGATGGTGTGGTCTGGGTTGTGAGTGTGGTGCTCTCTGTATCCGTGCTGCCACTAACAGGGATTGTTTTGTTTTGTTTTGTTTTGATAAGGCATAAAAGAATCTCATTCCTTGACATCAACTGTAATTCCATCATTCCATGTCTGTGGATACAGACAATAAAAAAAAAAATGTTGTGTAGTCAGTAGTAATTACTGACATGAGCGCATTCTCCAATGCAATAAACATGCTGGTTTTTCACACTGGTAGACAAAGTTGCCACAGACTTAAGTTTTTTTTCCCTACTTCTGACCTGCTGAGGCTCTGGGTCAGGCACACACCCCAAGCTGCCTCTTAGCCAGATTCACAGTCCGCCCTCACTAACCTCTTCGGCCAGCTGGCTAGAGGAAGGGTCCCGAGGAGAGGAGGAGGGAACATACTGTCTGTCTTCACCAAATTTGATAAGGAGAAAAAAAGAAAGTTTAGTAACTAACATGAAGAGCCAAACTAACATTTCAGAGGGAAGCAATTTCATGAATAATTCATTGACATTTCACATCTGCAAGATCAGTCATCCAAATAAAATGCTAACGTCAAAACCACGCACCATCTACAGCATTCTCATCAAGAAAGCTCTTTGCATATAATGATAAATGCTTAGATTAGAACAAATGATTATATAAAAATGCTCTGTCAAAAGTGTGCTAGGTTAACCACACAGAAGACAGCAGAGCTGGGATAGAGAACCTCAGGTCCAAGGAAACCCCCTGTAGAGATTAATTTTTCAATTCTATACCTTTAGAGAAATGTGCTTTTTCTCTTTGGCTTAATTACATCATACATATTATAAGGATAGTGAATTTAACTATATTTTTCAACACAAATCTAACTTGTAGTATATTGAAAGAAACTTTGTAAAGCCTCGTGTGGTGGCGAGCGCCTTTAAGCCCAGCACTTGGGAGGCAGAGGCAGGCTGATCTCTGTGAATTCAGGGCCAGCCTGGTTTGCATGCTGAGTTCAGCCAAGCGACAAAGCCCATGTCTCAAAACAACAACCAAATAAACCTTTGAAGTGACCAAACCACAGCATCTTAACCCTTGTGTCTGTAATTCCAAGCACATCCATAAAGCTTTCAGATGCCAAGTACCCTTACCTTTCCCAGCACAGTGTACCTGCCCATTTGAGAGAAGCATTAGAAGGTTCCCTCCTGCATTGGTTATGAGTCTACATTTTACATTTTCTACAACAGTATTGTTTTATTTGGGGGTAGTTCCCCTAGGAAAGTCAGGCAGCCTGCCTTACTCAAATTGCAGCAATCCTCCTGCCTCAGCCTCCCATGTGTTAGGATTATAGATGTGTGCTGCCAGGCCCAGTTCCTTTTGATGTCATTTGAAACAAGTCGATGCTACTGCTGAACTGAGGAACATCACCTTCTCCTCGATGGTGGCTCTGCCAGTCTGAGAACTCCCTAGCCGGATAATTAGCCCAACACTGGGACCTTTAATTCTCACCTGGCGACTAAGAATATAATATCAGGGTTAAATGAAATCCTCTTAATTGCTAGGCTTAAGTGCAGATGCTGCTCACAGGACATACGGTGAGCTAGCTGGGCGGGCACATTCCTACCGCAACACCCCAGGACCTGTGCAAGTAGGCGAGTATGTAGTGAAGGCTCAGCTGACCGATCCATACCATATTTTAAATTGCATTTCTAGAATCCTTCTGTAGCAGGAATATTCCTTAAAATTTCATTTCAGGCTTGCTCCTCACATAAAGCAGCTAACTCAAAGCACAGCTTCTTCTATTAAACAGGGACTTCTTCATATAGAGAGCCTAAGCTCTGTATAAAACACCAGCAGCACTGGCACACACACAAACCTCTCAGCGAGATGGATAAACAACGGAGAGAAAACGCAGGAAGGCTTTCTGATTAGGTTGTCGTCTTCGGTTATGTCACATATTTATATAGAATGAGTAATCACAATTTAGCTTTTCAGTTTAGTTACAAGTATTCCATACTCACATCAAAGTTGGGTCCCCAAACTCCATTTAAGGTGCTAGACTGATAAACTACGCTTAAGACAGAATAGTTCATTTCACAGGGAAGTGAAATACAAAACTGTTGGCGTAATTGTGGGATAATATGTGTATTAGAAAACCACTCTACAACGCTTACATTGTGTATATACATATATGTTATGTATATAAATATATGTAAAATAAAAAACAGTCCTATGCTACTTCTACATTGATTGTAAAAGCATACTGAATGCCTAGTATGAAGTACACATGTTAATTTACCCATCTGAAGTTATCAACAGTCGCCTCTGCTCCCCAACCTCAAAGCAAGATGTTGGGCTGGGAAAAGGACAAGCTTTGAGTTATAATGTTAATTGAAGGTAACCGGCCTTTCAAGTATTAATCTCAGCTAAAGCGATGATCATTATTTACCAGCCCATGACATTTTTATCACCCATCATTTTAGCACGTTTCCATCGAAAATGCTAAGATGGTTCGTCATAAGGCAGATGACTGCTTGAGCTATAAAAATGACCAACAGGAGTGGCGGTGCTCGGACATTAAATTATACTGTAATTAATATAGACAGTTAAACTGTCTACTACCAACAGCAATTTAGGTAACCACATTTGATCAGCTATAAATTGTAACTACATTAAAATTCCAGAAATATTAGCAATATGGATTACTTGATGGAAGTCTGTGCTGATCAACTGTCCTTTTTCTTCTCTCTCCTCTCTTCTCTTAAGCGGAAGCGCAGGTCAAGTTGACCACAAATCCATGGGTGAAGATCAGGCCCTAGCACTTTTAGTCTCGTGAAACAAGCAATTACAAATAGTCGTATCGATTTGTTAAAAGGCTTTACGTGACATAAATTGTTTCCTGTTTAGCTTATTGCTCTGATCCATAAATGTCACCAAGTCCGGTATTAATTAGGGCCCCGGAACAACATAAAGTTGCCAGCATGGGTTCTGGACTAGAATTTGTCCCTCCTTTTGTGAGCCTTTTTGGGAGCGTCTCACCCATTTATTTATATTTAGTGACAGGCAGAGGAGAGGAAAGCCATTTTGTTCTGTGAATTTTTAATGCCCACTCACTTTTCTTATTCCAAACAAAACTGTGGGATTTGGGCCTTACTGCAAGTTGACACGTAACACCACATTTCAAAAATATCTTCTAAATAGAATAATATTTAGAAGGGATTTCAGCCCCCAACAAGCTAACCTATCTTACCCTTCTCAGTGTATGGCACTGTATGTGGTTTTGGGGGAGGGGGTTATATTTCTATCCTTAAAATGCAATTTTAAATGACTTGCACACACTATTGACTTAACATAAATCAAATGTATCATATATACTTACTTTCTGTTGGCATGCCATGTAGAAAAATATGTGAGATTCAGGGGAAAAGGGGTGATGGAGAAAATTTATTAAATATAAGTTTTTACTGTAATACAATATTAATCTAAGCCAATGCTCATTTGCCATTAAACTGATCCTTCAAAAAAAAACATACACATGCTTTTTATTATTTTGCACTCAAGCAAAAATTCCACATTCAAAGACTTTCCATCTAGCTGGGAATGTCTCTAGCAAGCAACATGTCAAGAAATCTTGACCTACAGAAAGACAGCAGACAGTGTCCACGCTGAGCATTAACCCACAGGCAGAGAAAGCAAACATGATTCCCCAATACACTGGATAAATGGCGGTCAACAGCACAGACAAGGGACAAATGAGCCTTCCCCAGAACCTTCCTCTTTGCTCCTCTGTAGTACATAGTTGAAAATGTTTGATTTGCAACATAAAAGATTCATTAATTACCACTTGAATATTTAAAGCTATTTTACAGTCTAACAGAGATAGATAAAGCGGTGAATTAAAACCTCTAATAAAATTGTAAAAATATTTCAGTAAGTTTACCCGTGTTATGATTTAGGGAGAGGTTCAAGCATTCTTAGAGAATAGAGTCTTTGCAATTTTCAAGTATGTGTTTGAAGGAAGGAGCTGAGTACTCTGAAGTAATTTGTTTCTCACTTGCAAATGTTTACTAATAATTTATTTTTGATTCAACCTCACTACCTTAGGATGCCATAGACAGAAAAAATACCTACCAAATAGATTAGAAGGAAGCCTTCTATGTCAGGAATTAATCATCTTTCTCTGGGTTTTTTAGCTAAAAACATGGAACCCCAAGGATGTGACAAAGCAGTGTCTGCCCCCCTCATCTGTGATTTGTATTTCTCAGGTACTTTAGAGAGAATGTATTTGGTCCCTGTGATCCCCATAGGAGACTGTGCCAGCCACAGTCCCACTTGAGCCCTAACCATAGTTATAGAGCAGCTTTAGCAAGCTCCTTCATCTCTTTCCTCCTCAACTTCCTCTTCCTGTGAATTTAGGACGTTTTACTAACAAGGATTCCTTCCCATTATATTGTTCTCAAAATCTGTTAACATCACCTATTTGTGGAGTTTTCCTAAGAGAATCTGCAGCAAAGGGAGTTTGTCTGCTACTCTGTTTATATTCCCACTATTAAGATTGTCCCAGCATGCTCTCTGTTGTAACATGGCCTATTTAAAATAGATTCCCACCAGCACTCATTCTTCCACCCACCCATCTATCACATACCTACCCATCCAGCTACAAGCGCTCAATAACCTGCTCAAACCCAACACTGGCGATCAGCTGGGGAGTAAGACAGATACAAGCCTTGAATTCATGGTCCCTGACAGTTTCTGGGTAGATGAGTTCCGGAACATTAGGTAGTATGGCAGTGTGCTTGGTACTAGTGAGAGGCAGAGTTTGGAAAGACAGGAAGACCACTTCACTGGGGACCACCAGGGAGGCTTTCCAGAACATGCAACGTTTAATTAAAACCCAAAGGATGTCTAAGCTTAGGCCAGATGGCAAGAAGGAAGGGGGAGTCCAAATTAAAGGGCATAAAAGGGCCTGGGGGGTGGGGGTGAGATGCCATGAATCACAGGGCAGGGATCGGCATGAACTGAGAAAGGCAGACCCTGAAATGAGTCTTCATCGGCATGACCAAGCACTCACTCACGGTGTGCAGTGCCAGGTACTACGGCCAAGTTGGCTCTGTTACTTCCTCTGGAGGTGATACTGAAATCTGAGGCACAGCCAGGTCACAACCCTTGCCCTCATGGTCTCCCCCAATAGTTTTCAACCTTCCTAATGCTACGGTCCTTTAATGCAGTTCATGTTGTGGTAACCCCCACCCAACCATAAAATTACTTTGGTTGCTATTTCATAGCTGTAATTTTGCTGCAGTTAGGAGCCACGATGTAAATATCTGTGTTTTCTGATGCTCTGTGTTTTCTGGTGACCCCTGTGAAAGGGTCGTTAGACACCTCTCTGTTAAAGGGGTCGAGACCCACAGGTTGAGAACCACTGCTCTGCACTCTTTCTTTTTAGCCACGCTGGCCTTCTTGCTCTGGCTCAAAAGTCTTGCAGGCAGAGTTAACCTTCCCGTGGCTCATGCACCCGTTCCCTGAAGCTACCTCTAGGCCACATCAAAGCTGAGAAGCCTTTGCTGGCCATGCAGTATCGCTGTTACTCTAGCTGCCCTCTCTCCCTCTTCCTTCCACGGCCCTTCACCTTCTTTACTGTTTCTGTTAGGCTCCATGTTATATAGACACTGCTTGTTTTGTTCCCGGGTACCTCCAAGGGCGTGGACCCTGCCAGCACAGTCCACTTCAGAAAGGCCAGAGATGGTTGCTTAAGGAGTGCGCAAATATAACAAGGCAGAGAAAGACAGAGGTCAGTGTGAACTCCTGCAGTCAGACACCAGAGCATGCCCACACAGCCCATCCTCCTCTATTGTATGGCCAGCCAAACTGAGGCTCTTTCCTGACATTCTTGTCCTGCTGCTGCAAGGAAGTAGGGGTCACCAGCATGCAGGAGCTTCCTAAATGACACAGCCAAGGTTGCGTGGCACAGAATCTGGCAACTTGGTTATTTACTTCCTGGGCTCATTTTAGATCCACCCATGAGTCTACCTATAATGAGCCTTCTGAGCCAAGTTATGGTTTCCTATATAAGTACTAAACATGAAACATGATTTCCCATAGCTCTAAGCCATCAACATCAATGTGTGATAGAGGATACATAACTGTGATCCCTGCAAGCCAGGTGTGTCCACTGTTGAACTCAGTATCAGGAGAGACATGACTGGGTGAGAAACAAGACTGACTTGGAGACTATTTACAGGGAAACTACTTGGTACTGTGATGCCTGTGCTCCTGAATATGTTTGCTCCTGATTAGAGTGGCAAACAGGCCTAAACCCCTGAGAATCTAATGAGGTACACAGAAAGTTGTTCCCGTATGCAGGAGCGTGTGTTCCCGGAATTCCCACAGTGAGACAGCATTCCTTTACATCATTCACTCACCAAATAGGTTAGGTTAGAAAGTGAAGAAGGTTGAGTGTAAGAGCTAGGCAGGGACCTGAGTCCTGACAAATAGGACCAAGTCCCCTACACTTTAGATGACTCCATAACTTTTGGCAGGTTATATACACCCCTTTAGGTCTCAATAAAAAAAATCCCCATGCTACAAGAGAATGGCAGTGAGTTAATCAAATAGTATAAAGAGAACGTATAAAGGCGTTCTCCACAATGGGATGGAGCATTGAGACAAAGTGAACCAGTGCTTGTCCATGAGGTTTGACGTATCTGGGCAGCTGGCAGGGGTCAGACACCAGCCTGGCAGGTTCCAGTGCAAGTGGAGCACCATGTCTGTTTCAGAAGTTGTGTCTCTCGCTGAGTCAGTTTGTGTTGGTCTGTACTGACTTCTGTCTCTGGTCATCACAAAGTCCTATATTGGGGTAGAGCCAATACAGAGTAAAAAGCCACATATGTGGAGATCTTACAGCAAGAGAGACCCCTCTGAGGTCAGGGATCTAAAAAGAAGCCTATAGAATTATAACTCCTGAAGTAAGAGAATGTCTGGGCACCATGGTGTTGACTGAAGCAGAGGCTTCTTATTGTGGCTTCATGAGAGGGGACCATAAGGCATGCCAAATCCATGCTCTGAACCACCCCTCTCTGGTCTGCAGATAACATTAGGACTCTAAGACACACTGATACCGGAATTAAGGAAAAAAAAA
>JADRCD010231301.1:0-25592 GCA_019843815.1 Montemys delectorum
ATTGTTGTTTTATATCAAACAACTTTTATAATACTTGTTTTTATTGTTATAATATTTTATATATTTTAAGGAATATGACAAAAAGAAATTGTAGGTATTGAAGGGGGGTCTCTGGGAGGACTGGGGTACAAAAGGGAAACAAGAATGTGATTTAATTCTATTTACTTAAAATATGTTTTTAAATGTTAACAAATTCAGATAAATTGAAATCATGTAACTTTTCTCATCATAATGCAATAAAAGTTTTTTAAAAAAACTCTGTTTAGTTCTATATCTCATTTTTAAATTAGGTTTTTCTTTTCTTTTCTTTTCTTTTCCTTTCTTTTCTTTTCTTTTCTTTTCTTTTCTTTTCTTGATGTCCAGGTTTTGTTTTTGTTTGTTCTTTTGTTTGCTTGGTTTGTTTTGGAGGAATTTTTGTTGTTGTTCTTTATGTGTTTCATGTATTAACCCTATATTGGATATAAAATTAGTAAAGCTCTTTTCTCATTCTGTAGACTCTTACTTTGAATGACAAGACAAAGCTCTTTGCCATATATAAGATTTTCAGTTGCTTGAGGTGCTATTTACTCTTAGTTTCACCATTGCTCTTAGTGCCTGTGCTATTAGTTTCCTGTTCAGAAAGTCTTTTCTTATGTAAGTGAGTTCAAGATTATTCCCAACTTTCTCTTTGACCAGATCAAGATATTTGTTCTTTTGTTAAGGTCCTTGATCTATTTGGAATTGGGTTTTGTGCAGATGGATAAATATGGATCTATTTGACTTCAACATGCAACCATCCAATTTGACCAGCAGCATTTGTTGAAGACACTCATTTTTTTTCTCTGTGCAGATTTTTTACTTCATTGTGAAAATCCAGGGGTCTATAGATGTATGGATTTATGTCTGCATTGTCAACTCAAGTTGATGATCAATGTTTCTGTTTTTATGCTAATGCTATGTTGTTTGTAACATTATAGTTCTGTAGTATAACTTGAAATCAGGAATGGTGATACCTCCAGCAGTTCTTTTATTATTCAGGATTGTTTTAGCTATCTTGGGTTATTTGTGATTCTATATGAAGCTGAAATTTGCCCTTTCAATTTCTATAAAGAATTGTGTTGGTATTTTGATGGGGATTGCATTGAATCTGCAGATTGCTTTTTGTATGATAAATATTTCCATGGTATTAATTCTACCATTCCATGATCAGGGGAGATATATAAATCTTCTGATGTTGTCTTTAATTCCTTTCTTTCAAAGGTTTAAATTTTTTATTATACAAGTCTTTCATTTGCTTGTTTACAGTTATCCCAAGATACTTTTGAGGCTACCATGAAAAGTATTACTTCCCTAATTTCTTTCTCAGTCCATGTGTCATTTGTATATAGAAGGGCTACTGAATTTTATGAATTAGTTTTGTATTCTGCTTCTTTGCTGAAAGTGATCTTTAGCTATAGAAGTTTCCAGTGGATGTTTAGGGGGATCCTTTATATATGAAATCCTATCATCTTCAAATAAAGATATTTTGTCTTCTTACAAGAAGCACCACAAGGAAGAAACTGGTTAAATTTTAAACTATATCTACTCATCCCCAGAATATTCTTGTTTTCTGGGGAATAACTGAAAAATTTTGGATCCAAGTTCTGAAAGTGGCATAATTTCACTCTCCATGATTCAACGAAACTGCATTGTGTGCTTGACGTATTTTATCTTCTATGTACCTATTGGTGGACATTAAAGCTCACTCCATAATGGAGCTCTTGTGAACAATCTCTCAATGAACATGAATATGCAGGCATCTCTGTTATGTGCTGGCTCAGATTTTTTTGTATGTTTATACAGAAATGGTGCACAACTGGGTGAAATGTTAGTTTTAGTTTTTTAAATTTTTTTAAGAAGCCTCATACTGATTTTCTATGGCAGCTAAATCAATTTATATTCCTGCCTATAGTGTGCAAGGGTTAATATCCAGAATGTATAAATAATTTTTAAAATATAAAAACCTTCCACAATTATTAAAAAAGTAAAATTATATGGAATCTTTATGCAAAGTGAGTTGTTCAAAGGGGACAGAGAGTAAACAGACTTCTAAAAGCAAATAAAATGAGATAGGACTTCCTTCCTGACTGCATGATTGTCTACAAGAGTGAACCAAGCACCTGCAGTATGGATAAATGACCAGGATGATAAACCAAGCCCAAGATAAATGAGGAGAAGACATGACCTCTGATTAGCAAAGTTAAATTGAGAGAATAATAGTGTCCTGTGTGAACACTACTTTCTGGGACTTTTGAAAGGAAATTGCATATGCAAATCCAAAAAATATGCTTTGAAAACTAAACCTAGGCTGTAGAAAAAAAGCCTTGCAAATTAAACACTTCATCTGGAAAAGAGCAAACATCAAAACTCCACACAAAGCAAGATAGCTCTCCACAGCACAAAAAGGAAGAGTTAGCGTGGGGGGAATGACAAGAGAGATAGAAAATTGTTTCAAATGGCTTACCCTTCCACTAATGGGAGTTCTAGAAAGAAGAACAAAGGCAATGAGGAAATGAAGGTTGGGACATTTATAAGACTGAAATGAGACATGAATAGTCAGATTGGAAAAGGCCTATTAAGCAGGAGAAAAAAAACCATTCATTGATACAGTCTTGTCACAGTTCAGAGAATGAAAAGTTGCTAAAAACCATCAAAATTGAAGGGTGACCAGAAGGACTAAAGCTCTCCTGGGTATCAGTGTCACCATCATCATCCCTGGCTGCTAGGACACAAAAACGCTTCCTTAGTATTCTCAAGGAAAAACATTATTTGTGACATAATATTTTACACCAACAGCAGCAAATATGATGAAATAAAGATGTTCTCAGTTCCATAGGGATGTAAAAAATTGATCCCTCTTCACACATCCTAAGAAACTGTGTGGAACCTGCAGATAGCCATACACACACTCAAAAACATACATATGCACACATTCACATAATGAGGTGCATACAAAGATATACACATGCATACACACATGTACACACATATGCACATACAAAATTCATCCAAATTCCTATACAGGCATATATACACATGTGCACACATATATATACACATGCACACACACTCAAAAATACATGTATATATGTATGAACATACATATGGACATACAAACATGCACATGTATGCAGTCATTTACACACATGTATATATGTACATACACAAAATCATATGCATGTATTCATATACATATATGCATACAGATGCATACCCATACCACACACACATACTTACATAATGCAGACAAATGAAAACACATTTAAAAACATAAATTAGTATACACATACACATACATGCATGCACACACATGCACATACATGCATGATACACAAATGTACACATATGTATGCATGCACATACATATGCATTCACATGTACACACTCATGCACATAGAAGTTATTACTATGAGAAACAGTAAATCTAGTTTCAGAATTTACTGGTAGGAAACAAGAGAACATTCACCTAGACAGAATCAAGCCGAACCAGAGGGCTATGGGAAGAATGAGCCTGAGCAGGGAGAATGGATGATTTCAGTAGAGAGAAGAGATGAAAGACTGAGATTCTTTGTTCTTTGGTAAATAAGCCATGTATTCGTATTTCTTAAGAAAAGGTCAGTTGGAATTTCTGGAAGAGAATACATTGCTCACACAAAAAGTCAACAAAACATATGATTTTTTTTTTTTTTAATGATGAGAGAAAGAGACAGATGCCTTTGATCTTGATCTTAGGCAATCAGTGCTGTGAGTGGTGCCAGGGTCATAAATTGGATTCTTTGAGAAGAAAACTAAATGCAAACATTTTAATTAGCTTGTATTGAGCAACATTTGCATAATCCTAATAGCATAAATGGCATTTATTGATTTGTAATGCTTAGAATCTGCCAATAGACAAACCACAGATTGATGAACGTAGTCTCAAAATAGGCTTTATAGTGCCATCAACAAAGGCAATGTGACGAGTAGAAGATACAAGAAGTAAGGGAGGAGTCGAATGCAAATAGTTAGAAGCTGTATTTCCATCTTCCCCATACTGAGTCTGCTGAAATATGTATGTAGAGTGAACGGGATAACTACAAACAGAAAGACAATATTATGTCCCACTGGGGACCTGGAGGAAGGGAGGAGCTACTGCTTTTTATGAGTCTTGTATAGTTTTCTGTTTTACGGTTGGTTTTGTTTCTCAGGGATGCCATAATAAATTGCCACAGACTGAGATTTTTGAACAGCAGACATGCGCACAGTTCTTCAGGGAGGACGCCTCTAAAGTCCAGACCTTAGAAGGTTGATTTATCTTAGAAGTGTTAATGGGAGCTGCATCATGCCTCTTCTCTGGCTTCTTGTCAATTAATTGTATAAAACCCTTACTAATTTTTGGCTTGTTTCTGTATCATTTCAATCTTCTAGTGTCTTCAACTGTCCCTAGTATTGTTTCCATATCTGTGTATGTATGCACACATGCACTTCAATTTTCCTTTTTATTTAAAATGATCAATTGCATTGGATATAGGATCCACCCTCATGTACTATGACTTCATCTTTAGTGATTGTAGTTTCAAGCCACAGGGATGACTCAGTAGGAAGCGAGCTTGCTATATTGTCTGACTACTTGAGTTTGATTCCTAGGATCTACATGGTGGAAGAGGATAACTGATTCCCCAAAGTTGTATTCTGAGCTTCATCCTCATGCCATGACATATAGACCTCCTCCCTCCACAATAAATAAATAGATGCGACTTCAAAACTTAACTATAGTTTTAAAAAGCCTTTTGCTGGGGTTAGAGAGATGGATCAGTGGTTAAGAGCACTGACTACTCTTCCAAAGTTCCCAGCAACCACATGATGGCTCACAACCATCCGTAATGAGATCGATTCCCCTCTTCTGTGGTGTCTGAAGACAGTTACAGTGTATTTACATATTATAAATAAATAAATCTTTTTTTTAAAAAAAAAAAAAAAGCCTTTTGACACAAACGGTTACCTTCTAAGGCTCCAGGTCAGCAGTTCTCAACCTCTGGATTGTAACTCCTTTAGGAGGTCAAAGAACCCTCTCAGAGGGGTTGCCTAAGACCATCGGAAAACACAAATATTTACATTATGACTCATGACAGAAGCAAGATTATAGTTATGAAGTAACAATGAGAATACTTTTATGGTTAGGAGGGTCACCACAAAATGAGGAACTGTATTAAAGGGCTGCAGCATCAGGAAGGTTGAGAACCTTTGTCTGTGTACTTGGGGGGTGGGGAGGTGCTTATTTCATCTGCTGTTCTACCAGTCTACCACAGATATTATTTGTAAATATGAGTTGACATGAATATTTGTACATGGAGAATGCTTTTAAAAATTTATATATATACACATATATATGTATGTGTATATATATATATATATATACACATATATATTTGTATGTATATTTGTCTGTGTGAGGATATGTGCTTGTGAGCTCATAGTTGTACACACAGGAAGAAGTAGGGGTAGAGTATCCTGGAACTGGAGCTGCAGGTCATTGTAAACTCCCTAATGTGGGCTCTGGAAACTGAATTCAGGTCTCCTGCAAAAGCGGCACTGGGTCCCCACCTTTGAACCATCTCTCTAACCCAGAGGGTGCTTACCATGTGCTGGTTTTCCCGATGTATTTTAGAAGCATGTGTGTTCACTGGACTAGATGTAATTATCTTAGGCAAAACCATAGGAGACTAAAGGCTGATGACGGAAATAGCCAGATAGATACCCATATCCTATGCCTTTGTGTGAAGTATTGTGCAAAGAGTGGTCTAGCATGTAGCTGAAAAAAAAAATCTTCAAGTAAAGATTGATGCCAGTCATTAATTTAGCATCAAAAATGATTCTCTATATTTATAATATGGCATGCTTCCTTTTATTGACTAATTAAGAAATATATGATTCATTTTATCTTCCATTCTGCCTCTCAGCAGAAAAAGATGTCCTGCTACACTTCATAGCAAATTATAGAGGCAATAACTGAGTATTTGTTGGGAAACTATCTACTGTCACCTCTTAAAGCAAATGTTTTTGATAATGTACCCCTGTTTAATACATTAGGTTTTAATGGCACAAACCCAATGTGCTGAGGTAGGTAAAGGTTCTTCAAGAGACAGAGTGAGTGGGAGAGCCTCCACAGCTATAGGAATGAAAGTGACAGACAGGTTTAAAGAGCATATCGGAGGCTGTATTGGAAGGATTTTGAATGGAAGAGCAAGTGGACGCTTGTAATAAAAGATGCCCAGAAGGAATTGGTCTGCAAAGAGAATGGGCACACTTCCTTTCCAAGAGTTTTGTAAGAAAGGAAGGGTGTGGATGGAAGAGCACTAGACAGAAAGAAGACAGTGATTGGAGATGTAAGCATGAGAGGGTCTTAAGTGGAAAAAGAGAACCCCCCTTAGAATATGAAGACAATAGGTAGAAAGAGCCACAGTCACCAGGAGAGGGATGGGGCGGGGTGGTTAAGAAGGTAGAGGAACCTTGGACCCGTTCTTAGAAGGTAGGGAAAGAGCTGATTGTTTATAACCTCTTAAGGATGGTGGAAGTTTCATATCACATGATTTAGTTCTGCACAGAGCATGGAGGGCCTGGTTAGTAGCATAAATCAATGGCTGCTGTTAGGGCGCAGCACAGAGACCGCAATAAACTCTCTGTTCCAGAGAAGTGTGGCCTGATACTGGCCAAGGGCTCTACTTGTCAGAGTTCTGAGACAGGCGCATTAGCAGCCTCAGTACTTGACAGTTGAGTGGTTTATGAGGGAAGGGTTTGGGGAGGACATCAAGGATGCTAAAGGAATTAGGAAGTGCAGGCTTTTATAAGTCTTGGTTTAGTCTGAATTTCAAATGTGCATTTGCCTCTAATGGACTTCATACCCCTGCTGTGACTTAGATATGGTTTTACCCTCCTAAAAGTCAGGTGGAAAATTAAACTCCAATTTCCAGTGTTGAGACCTTAAACCATGGTGGACCCAAACTCTGACGGAATGACGTCATCCCCACAAGAGTTGGGGTTGGGAATGGGGTGGGTGGGTATCAGTGACAGAAGGCAGCTATTCAGATGCAAGGCTATCTCTCCCCTCCTGCTTCCTCTTTTGCCAGTGTGGTCCCTCCTTGTACACCTGTGTGTTTATTCTGCTGCTTCTCAGAGGACGCAGCAGGAGGCCTTTGCCAGAAACTGTGAGAACCAAACAGACACTGTCTCTATGAACCTAAAGTTTCCACCTCCACTGTGGGGCATCCCACAGTCACAACTCTGACCCATAATTGTTCCTGTCTAAAAAAATTACAGAGATAGAAGTGGAGAGGAGACTGAGGAAAAGAAAGTCTAGTGATATGCCCAAAGTGGGATCCAGCTCAAGTGGGGGGTTCCCAAGGCTTGATACTATTACTGAGGCTATGGAGCACTCACAAAAAGGGACCTAGCATGACTGTACTCTGGAAGACTCAATAAGCAGCTGAAAGAGTCAGATGCAGATATTTGCACCCAACCAATGGACAGAAGCAGCTGAAAACTGACCCCTGTTGTTGAATTAGGAAAGACTGAAAGAAGCTGAGGAGAAGGGCGAGCCTGTAGGAGGACCAGCAGTCTCAATTAATCTGTTCCCCCGAGATCTCTCAAACACAGGACCACCAAACAGACAGCATACACCAGCTGATAAGAGGTTCCCAACACACACACAGTAGAGTACTGCTGGGTCTGTGTTCATTCAGAGATGATGCACCTAACCCTCAAGAGACTTGAAGCCCCAAGGAGTTTAGAGGTTAGGTGGAGTAGGGGGTGGGGACAACCATGTGGAGACAGGAGGGGGTGGGGAGGAGGTATGGGACAATCAGAGGGTGGACAATGGGGGAAATAAAATATGGAATATAAAAAAATAAATAAATTTTAAAAATTATGAGCTCAGACATAAAAACCATAGCATCTCACCCACAATTTCCTTCATATTCTAGACATCAATATCTCCTTGTGGTCCAGGAGCCACTCATAATGAATACTTTAAAAAACATTGTTTCTTCTTTACCATCCTTACTTATAGTATCTTCATATTTAATAAGCTATAATGTGCACATGAGTATGTGTTTTTATATATCCAAGCAACTCTTGACCCAGAACGCATTTGCATCATACATTATACTTTCTGATGAGCGATTTCCTTAAGACCCAAGATGAGTGAGGGCAATAGTTTCCTGACAACTTTAAATTTGAAATCTCAAATCATAAGAGTGGCAGAAAATGTTTAGAAGAAATGACTGGAGTTAAGAGAAATATTATATGGCCTGACTGTAACCCCCTTATTGGACAAAGGACTTTAAACCAGCTATTTAATTGCTACAGATTTCAATTTTACCATGTGTTAAGACAGGGCTGCAACTGATATTCTGTGTGGTTGTCCTAGAGAAAAGAAGAGGGCTAGGTCAAGTTTAGAAAAATGGAAACATATTAACGATTATTGATGATAGGAATGAACTTAGCATATGAAAATTACCAACACATTTATTGTCCTTAAATTTTAATTCAATATTTTCAAACTATGATCTAGAGCAGTAAAATTATTACTTTGATTTGTTGTATATGTGCAAAATAAGATTTTTATTTATGTATGACCCTAAATTAAAGCCATAAACAATATGAAGTCCTCCTTCCTCCTTCCCTCCCTCCCTTTCTCCCTGTTTCCCTCCCTTCCTACCTCAGATCTAACCTAGGCCCTTGTACATATAGACAAGTGCTTTACCATCGAGCTACATCCCCAGCTTAAAACATGTATTTATTCTATCATGTTAGAAGACTATATAATTTCAGAGGTCATTTCTATGATCCAGGAATACCATGTTTAAAGCTCACAAATGTATGTGCATTTTTTCCCAACTTTGGTGGTTTTATAAAGAAAACATCTTCAGGGGTCCTAGTACACCTCTGCAGCCAGTGCTCTTAACTACTGAAACAGCTCTCCTGCCCCTATTGTCTTCTCATTTCTGATACAATTTTAGTCAAGTAAAAGTTCCCCATTTGCTGAGATACTGATGCAATTTACATTGGGCTTAAGTGATTACCCAATCACACTGAAAAGACCAGGGTCTCATCCCTCAGCTTCAGCAACTTCAGTGTGATCCACATAATAGTCCATGAAAATACAGCCTTGGTATTTTTAAAACTACAGAGACTAGGGCCTATAGTGTGAGCAGCTTCTACAGACTCATAGGCTTCTGTAGGAGGGATGGTATGGCCACCTCTGCATAAACATCAGGGGCCACGCAGCCACAAAGGCACCTCCTACAGGAGGGCCTAATTGAAGACTGCCTGAAAGACCAAGAATTGCTGATGCAGACAGTGCCAGTCAACCAAGACATGTTTAGAAGAGATGCTTTCTTGGGACCAATGTGGCATGGGTAGAAGGTATTAAAGGAACTTGCAGCAGAGTTTCAGAAGAACTTCTGTTGCATTTCTCACCTGCTCCTGAAGTCTGTGCTGTTGCTTGCTTCTGTGCCTCCTCACCTCCAAGAGCAAGTAGGGTCAGACAGTGGGCAGTTCAGGGCCCAGGCAACAAGCTTCCCTGGAAAACTACTGCATTCTTTTGTATTTTTTGGTGTGTGGCTGTTTTGGTCATCTCAATTTGTATGTCTGGCCATCTATGCTAGCCACATAAGATACTTAAATGTCTTTATAATTTCATAACTAAAAATTGAGGTTCTGTAGTGGGTTCTGCACAGGAATTATATGGTTACTGCACCACCAGAAACTTATATCCAAATTTTTATACTGAACAGGAAGGAATAAAATTCTTATAGTCTAAGACAGGTAAATTGAACCTCTCAAGAATCCCAGATGGATTCCCCAGCCACCTTCAGATAACATTTAGCATCCTGCCTGCTTGCCTTTTAGGTTGATGTCTGCAGACTGGGCACTATCTTAACACTAGTAGGTCTGCTTCTGAGCAGGGAGAAGTTTTCCAATGTTTCACCAAATCCCTGGAAATACTCAAAGCACAGAAGTCCATAAGAGAGCACTCATCTATCTGTATGTAAGTAATTTTATGTGAGAGAAAGCCAAATAGTATCAATTTACTTTAGGATTATATCAACACACCAATATCCTTGAGCTAAATGATCTAAAAGGGGCAATCTGTACCATCTGGGAATTGTCTGTCTCTTGCTGAAGAAGTAAGAACAACTGTTGCTCAAATAAGAATGAAAATGTTTGGAAAGAAAATTCCACTGTGACTATTCATCACCCTTAGATGCAGAATGCCTTAGGCTTTCTCTGAAGGATGTGTTTGGAAAATTATATCTAAGTTGGATGATAGTCTCTCTAATTACATGCAAAGAAGTTCATCTTTAATGAAAATTCAAAGGCTTATAGACCCAGGACCACTCTGCAATGAAGTTACAATTGACAGAGCTGGGAACATACATCATTGTTGCTCTCCTTCCACTGAACCATAGTTGTGTGTCTCCCCCTGAATATGTGGATGACCTTGCTGCCCACATTCCACTTACCTCTCCCACAACTGGACAGTCATTAATTATCATATCATGATATAATCCTGAAACTGACACTGCTTTTGGAAATGACCCTATTTCAACCCACAGGCAGGTAGCTTTGCACACCGCAAGAAGCAACATGGCAGTGAGTTCTTTGTGTATCATCAAAGCACTACTCCCCAAAGTAGTGGGTGGGATAGGAGAGAAAGTGCCTAAAGACAAAAGGCAAAGTAACATCAGAAAGGCTTTGATTTGACCATTGCGGATACATTGTTTCACAATATTATACTAATACACGTCTTTCTGTTTAAATCAGAAGAGTTCTTTTGATGTTGTTTTTGAATTCAGAAATATTTGCTATTCATCAACAGACACAGGCATATGAAACACTGCCTATCGGATGAATATCTCTTAAGGGTGGGAATGGTGACAGAATAGTCTAAGTACGAGATGGAGTAGCTAGCTGTGACTAGAGAAACATAATAAAAGTAAAGAAGGTGAGTAAGAAGTTGGAGCAGGAGCTGGGATGCAGCCTGGGTACCTGGGAGGCTTCAGGAAGGCAGACAGATAGGTGGGAGGAGTGGGAAGGGTCAAGATTGATTGTCAGTTGTGGGCTCAAGATACAGCTTTCAGATCACTGGAGTGTGAAGGTGGGTCACTGACTGCTGGATCAAGCAAAGATGGGATAACCAGAGGCTCTGTAGCTAAAGTCTCATTCCTCCTCTGAGGAAAAGTAAGCAAAGTGAGCCACAGAACCCAGCAGCAAGAGGGCAAAGGCTAAGTAACTAGGGTCTCCTTATGAAAGTTAAGGGGTTTGGAGGCGATGTAAATTTCTAGGATTCTATAGCTATTGCTAAGTCCAAGTTATCAAGAAAAGCTGCTATGTATGCCCAGAGAAAGAGTCTAGTTCCTAATTTTAGAAAAAGAGTGAGAGTGTGCAGTTAAGTGTATAGGAGTCAGAAACCCAGGTATGTGGGAAGCGGGGTTGGAAACATTAATGATAGAGTGCCTTATGCATCTCTGTTGATTGATACTTTTAAATCTGGATTCACTGCTTCATAAATCTCTAAAATCAAATACCTTTCCTATGTAACTTATCTCTTGTTGTGTAACAAACAACTCCAGAATTTAACGGGTTACCCTGTAGCCATTTGTTCACAGCAGGGTTGTCTGGTGAGCTTGAACATGTGTCTGGGGCAGCTGTCTTGTTGGCTGGGAGTTAGATGATCTAGGATGGTCTCAGCTTAGATGAGTGAATTCTCCACATGCCTGTAGCATAGAATGTTCTTGTGGGGATCATAAGCAAGGTACTACAGCAATGCACTGTCAATTTTTTTTTTCAAAGTGATTTGCTGCTTTTGTATTGGCTAAAGCCACAGGAGGCTAGAATACATGTGGGCATGCCATGGGTAGCATATTTATCTTGACATTGTCAGCTATACAGTGGGAGCTTGCTATATGCTACAGGAAAGAAACTTACAGGAAGTTGATGTGAAACAAAATGGGATTTATTAAGCACGATGGGCTTGGCACTGAAAGAGATAGATTCCCAAGGCTTAGAGAGGGACTGAGAATATTTGCCAATCCTAAGTTTGGTTCCTCGCATTCAAGGGCAGCTCACAACTGTCTGTAACTCCAGTTTGGGGATATCTGACACCCTTTTCTGGCCTCTGTGGGCATCAGCACACAGACACACATGCAGATACTCATACATATACAAATAAAAATAAGAGTAAACTTTAACAAGAAGAGGGATGTATTCTTAGGTAGACACTAAGAAAGATGCATGCCTACATGTCCTAACAACAGTTTTAGATGTGATTTTGTTACTTTTGAAGTTACAGTGTTCAAAGAATATGATCTATGACTCTGAATTTAAAAATTAAGTTTTTAAAATGAAGTGAAAAGAAGGCATAGTCATGATTTTTCTTGTCTTTAGTAAAGAACCTTTGAAAAAGTAAGATCAGAGATGATTTATAAAGTATATTGCATATGTGTAGAATAAAAAGAAAGAAATGCTGGGAAGATTTAAAGTCAAAGGTCACAGGATTTAAGACATGTGGTTGACCTTAATCATGGTTCACTACATTTGAGTACTATTGCAGTGCTGTCTCTGCACAGACTGTGTTTGCGTTGGTTTGGTCATTTGTGTTGAAATTCTTGACACCCAACCAAGGTACAAAAAGCAGTGCAGGCTGTCAGGAGCTTTTTGTGTTCCCAAGTCCTCTCCCTTCTCCCTGTCTTCTATCCTTCCTCAGGAAGCCAGTGCAGAAGAGCTTGCATGACTAATTCACCCACAGAGATAATCAGCCCATATCTAATTTTTCATTGTGAATTGTAGAAAATTTTTAAATTCTGAAAGGTATATAAGTCACCATATTTCAGTATCTAGAAGCAGATACCCAACCATCTTTCTCCCCTGTCATTTTCTATAATTATATATTTCTCATTTTCTCAATTATCACAAGGCACACATTTTTGTAAGTGAGAATGCTCTTAAGCACCCTGATTCTTCTAGGCGTGTACAACTCTCTGACTTACTGTTTAGCTGTATTAATTTAAAACATTTTCTAATTATGGAACCTTTCCGATATACCAGATTGCATCCCAAGGAGAGCTCATTTAGCTGGAAATTAACGGGTCAATCATTCTGAAGTTTCACATTGCCTCTTACCAAAGTTCTTTCTCAGAACATTTGTTCTAGTCCCCACTCTCAATCACAGAAACACAATCCCCTCTCCAGCCATTAGTATTCTCTTGTTTTATTGTATTTTGATGATAAGAATGAAAGCAATTACTTATGCAGGCCATAGTCAGCACTCAGAAAGTTGACCTGCAAGAAAGCTGGCTAAGTACAAGCTCCACATAAATATTAGTAAAATGCTTAGCATCCTGTGTTCACATGAATTCACATGATTACTCATGATTGTGTTTAATGTTCATGGTTGTGGGTTTTTTTTTCTGTACCATCTTTTGCCTCTTTCCTCCCTCCTCCCTTCTATTAATTCCCTTCCTCTGTATAATTCTTTTGTTTCTCCTATCAGTGTCTAGTTTCACATTCTATTTTATAATTACTATGTTCTCAGTTCTTTCACAGAATGCTTTGGGGGATTGCCCTAGATTAAGCAAACTAAATTACTAGTTTCCAAGTCTTCAGATCCCCACCATTGTACTCACTAATGCAGTGGGAGAGGAAAACCAGAATCTCAAGACAAAGGCTGGTCTGCACTGACCTCTCAACATTTTTAAGTGTGCTCATTTTCTTATGGCAACATCTCTCCTAATTATTAAAAATTTTCTATTTCTTCTCAAACTTCAAAGCTAAAGTTTGCCCAGATTATTTTTAAAAGACTACTATATGTGATGGTAATACACTAACTATATCCACTATCGGTTGTCCTCTGTCCTGTGGCTGTGTTGGCTCTTTTGGGGGATGGGATAGTTTCTCCCACATTGATAAGAAACTGTAATTGTTTGTTTTTATCAAGAGTGGCACCAAGCACCATCATGATAGTATGTGCAAGATAAATGCATTCATCCCTCACTTTGTTTTATTGGCAACAATTAAGTTGATTTAAAAATAAATCTATGCCGCCTCTGTGTGCACATCACACTCCAACATTCATAATTGCTCCCCGTGTGTAATGGCCTAGATGTTAATTTTAGATAGTTGGAATGGCAAGCCATATATTTTTAAACCATGGAGTCATTTTTAATTAATGTCTATTTGTTTTAATTTTGAAGCTCTGTTGAAATAATCAATAATAGAAGTTGAAAGTACAAGCCATGGCAACAAAGTTATGTAAATCTTTCTTACCAGCTGTAAATTACTTGTGAAATCTTTATGATTTTTTCCAAAATTATTATTAATAAACAGAATATTATTTAAAGTATTTTATTAAATTTGCCTCTGGCTTCTTCCCACAAGAGGCCAATGTTGCAGTTCTATTTCATTTTCTCTGAAGGTAAGGGACAGAGTAATTTGAAAACTCAACTCAAAGGGAAAGATAGTTGTGTCACTAACGTATACTAAAGTTCTATTTGAGATCTGTAGCCATTAATTAAAATGGGACCCATTGGGATGCTTCAGGGGTTTTGTTCTGCTATAATGAGCTGCCCCGTTCCACACAGTCACACATGAAGCAGGTAGGTCAGTTGGCATAACCACAAAAGAGGCATACTAAGAATGGAGTTAGGGGAAAGGGATCTGAGAGCATACAGAAGAGCAGGAAACTAAGCCATGTAAAGAGCACAGAGAGCAGGAAGGAGTGTAGACTAAAGGATGCAGAGGTCCTAGGATGAGAGAAACCGGGGTGAGGTGTAATGATGCAGTGGAAGTAGCTAGGAGAGAGCTGGGAACACAGGGGAGGGAAGATTAAGGTAAAAGAATTCTGTCTGTTTTTTGTTCTGTTGTATTAGAGTATCATGTACCCTGGGCTGATCTCTAATTCATTCTAAAACTGAAGATTCACTTGAACTCCTGATCCTTCTATCTCAACTTCCAAATGGCTTGGATTACAGGCATGAACTACCATACTGCTCTACAGAGAAAGCTTACAGGGAGAAAGGATGTTGGAAATAATAAAACATAGAGTTTGCTTTTGGAATGTGGTGATTGCAATAAGATCCAAACAAGATCTTTGTGAGCTAGGAAGATGGAGTCACAGAACAAGGTATACGGAAATGTTGTCATTACATGTCTGGTTAGGGGCAGGAGAGATGGCTCAGCCTTTGAGAGCCTTACTATTCTTGCAGAGGACCTGACAGGTAGCTAACAATCACTGTAGCTTCAACTCCAGGAAAATCCAACACACACACACCAGCACATGATTAAACATAAAGTATTTTTTAAAGGACGTAGCAGGGCAAATTTTTGAAAAACTCTATCAAAGAAAAGTATGATTTACTGTATTCAAATATTGTATGGTTCTTGGGACTATATGTAACCCAAGTGGAAAATACATTTCTGGATCAAGAAGGAGAAGGGAGAACTTCATTGCTTTATCTTTAGAAAAAGATTAATTAAAATATTTTAATGATTATAACCTTTTGATCCTTAAATGCAATGTAGGGAGTAGTGGGAAAAGGAAAGAGGCATAGCACTGTTGCATGTGGCAGATTCTGCATAGTTTTATAGCTTATGTGTCCTTTCTAAAATCATCTATAACTTGACTTTAGTCTTGACTTTGCTTTTAATCTAGATTTCTTCTTAAAAGTCAATAAATTTCTAAACTTGTTACATCATGCATATTTCTCTCCTAGCCCTTGTTCTCATAACTACCTTTTGTCCCTTACCGAAAATAGTTTTGTCCCATGTAATATGTCCTGATTACAGTTTCTCTTCCTACTTATCCTCCCAATTTCTCCTCATTTCCCATCCATTCAGACCACCCCCTTTCTGTCTCTCATTAGAAACAAATAACTAAGAGATTATAATATAATACACTATAATATAATATAATATAATATAATATAGTATATAATAATCAGATAAACAAATCATAATAGTACAAACAAACAGAAGGGACAAATGCTCAAGAAAAAGATACAGAGAGACCCACTTTTTTATACACTCAGGAATCCTGTAAAAATGAGAAGCCATAATATATCTGCAAAGGACCTGTAGGATAAAATAAATACATACAAAAATTTTAAAAACTAACTTTTTATAAAAGAAAGAAAAGAAAACTCAATATGAGAGAGAGAACCCTGTCATGACACTATAAGATAAGACCCCTTTTAAAAGAGTATTGAGTTCATTTACTGTCAGTTGGTTGTCTACTGTTAAGCATTCAGCCAATCCTTAAGAGTTCTTTGTTTCCCAGTGAGACGCCTTGGAGAAAACTAAATTTTCATTTGCAAGTGTTATCAGTTGAAGATGACATCTGGTTTAGGGATGGGGTTGTGTGCCCACTTCTCCTTTCATCTCAAGGTTCCCACCCTGTGCACACCCTTGCAGGCCCTGAGCATGATGTTTCCTGTGACTTCCTAGCTACATCAGTCATGTCATGTTTAGAAAGGCTTATTTCTTTGGTGTCTTCCATCCTACCTGGCTCTTATCCTCTTTCTGCCTCCTCTTTCCCTGAACCTAGGGGAGGGATTTGATGGAGATATCCCTTTTTGGTGTTGTGCTCTTTCTTTGTATATAAGTCCATTTGTAGGTCTAAATATCTGTCCCCATCTGCTACAGAAGGAAGATTTCTGATGATGAATAAGGCACTGATCTATCAATATGGCAGCATGTCACTAAAGGTCATTTTACTGCTAAATTTGGTTTCTGCTAGGTCCCTGGACTATCTAATCTCAGGATCTTGAATACATAAGCATGGTATGAGTTCCATCTCTTGGAGTGTTCCCAGAGTCAAATTAGACACTGGTTGGTTACTCCCACCAGCTCTGTGCCATCATTGCATTAGCGTATCTTGTAGTCAGGAAACCACTGTACACCAAAGGGTTTGTATTTGGGTTGGTGTTTATGTTTCTTCTTTAGTAGCATGCAGAACACCTTCTGGTACTGAGAACACAGACTGAACCAAAGGTGTGAGGGCTTTAGGTAGGCACTAGCATGACTCCTCCTAGTTCAATGCATTGTGGAGGGATTATCTATAGCAATGGGAAATGGTTGGATCTGGAGAATATCATCCTGAGTGAGGTAACCCAATCACAAAAGAACACACATGATGTACACTCACTGATAAGTGAATATTAGCCCAAAAGCTCAGAATACCCGAAATACAATCCACAAACCATAAGAAACTCAAGAAGAAGGAAGACCAAAGTGTAGATACTTTGATCCTTCTAAGAAGGGGGAACAAAATACTGATGGAAGGAGTTGCAGAGACAAACTATGGAGCAGAGACTGAAGGAAGGACAATCCAGAGACTGCTCCACCTGGGAATCCTTCCTATATTCAATCACCAAACCCAGACACTATTGTGGATGCCAGCAAGTGCTGGCTGACAGGAGCCTGATAAAGTTGTCTCCTGAGAGGTTCTGACAGTGCCCAACTATTACAGAAGTAGAGGCTCACAGCCATCCATTGGACGGAGTTCAGGGTCCCCAGTGAAGGAAGTAGAGAAAGGACCTAAGGAGCTGAAGGGCTTGCAGCCTCTTAGGATGAACAACAATAGGAACTACCTAGTACCCTCAGAGCTCCCAGGGACTAAACCACCAACCAAAGAGTACACTTGGTGGGACTAATTGTTCCAGCAGCATATGTATAGCAGAGAATGGCCAAGTTGGTCATCAATGCGAGGAGAGGCCCTTGGCCCTGTGAAGGTTCTATGCCCCAGTGTAGGGGAATGCCAGGGCCACTAAGCAGAAGAGGGTAGGTTGGCGAGCAGCGGGAGGGGGGAGGAAACAGGAGTTTGTTTTTGTTTTTTAATTTTATTTAATTTTTTTTTAGTGGAACCTGAGATAGGAGATATTGTATGACATGTAAATAAGAAAATATCTAATTAAAAATAAAGAATTTGTCGTTCATGCTCTAAGCACTGCTTTACAAGCAGTGTGCTTATGCATATGCATGTTTGTGCATGTATGTAAAAGTGTAGGTATGTAGAGGTCAGAACAAAACCTTAAGTGTCCTTCATCGACTTCCACCTTGTTTGAGACCTAAGGAGCTGAAGGGTTTGCAGCCCCTTAGGATAAACAATAATATGAACTAATTAGTACCCTCAGAGCTCCCAGAGACTAGATCACCAACCAAAGAGTACACATGGTGGGACTCACGGCTCCAGCAACATATGTATAGCAGAGGATGGCTTAGTTCCTCATCAGTGGGAGGAGAGGCCCTTGGTCCTAGGAAGGTTCTATGCCCCAGTGTAGGGGAATGCCAGGGCCAGGAAGTAGGAGAGAGTGGGTTGGTGAGCAGGGGGAGGGGGAAGGGAAAAGGGTTTGTTTTATTTTGTTTTTCCCCCAGAGGGGAAACTGGGAAAGGAGATGTCATTTGAAATGTAAATAAGGAAAATATCTAATAAAAAAATAAGTGTTTCTCAGCCATATAAGATTCCTCTTTTGAGAATTCTGTTTAGATCTGTACCCCAATTTTATAAACTGGTTGTTTTAATGATATCCAGGGGATTTTTGTTGTTGTAGTTTTTTATAATCTTGGGATATTAGCCCTCTATCAGGTGTGTAGTTGATAAAAATATTCCCCCATTCTGTGGGCTGCCACTTTTTCCAAATGATGGTGTCCTTTTCCATACAGGAGCTTTTCAGTTCTGTGAGGTCCCATTTATCAATTGTCATTCTTAGAACCTGTGCTATCCGTATTCTGTTCAGAAAGTCTTTTCCTGTACACATTAGTTCAAGAGAAGCATTATGAAGAAAGGTGGAAATGGAAATTGGAGGGTGGAGAGGAGTAGCAGTTACAGGTAGTCTGCCCCACCACCGGTGGCCATAGTGAAGTCACAGCCTGTGGTCCATGGCCATCCAGCAGCAGGGGATCATGTCAATGTCTACAGCTCATAATACCACTAAAGAATATGCTGGTATCTTTGGTCCAGGCAGCCACTTGGGACCATGTAGAAGTCCAAGGGGTATGTAGAACTGGCCTCACCCCACAGTAGAGCTGGCCCTGGTGGCAGGAACACTGGTTAAGACGTCCAGGAGGGCATTAGTGTGGGGGACCTGGCCCCGCCCCTCATCTCTCATGAAGTAGTATGAGTATGAGGTCATGCTCTCTGCACCCCCTCCCTCCAGAAGAGCTAGCCCCAGGATCAAGAGATCCAGAGAGCTAGCCCTGCTCCTCACCAGCTACAGCACACGAGGAAGGGAGGGAGAATGGGCCCTGCACCTTGCCTGAGCAGCACAGTAGAGCTGGTCCTGATGGTAAAGGCAGGGGTGAGCCAGATCCAAGGATGTAAGAGCAGGAAAGACAACTCAGCTGCTGGAGCACTCAGGAGAGTGGACTCTGCACCTAGACTAGAAAGCACAGTAGAGCTGGCACTAGTGGTATGTGTGTGGGCAAGCAGTCCCAAGGATATGAGAGGAGGAGAGCCCACCCTGTGCCCTGCCAGCTGCAGCACTGAGGGAGGTAGCCAGGACAGTGCTGGAGGGCTCACCCTGACAGTGTGGGTATGAGAGAGCTGGTGCAGCTTCCACAATGAGAACTTTTCTATGCTTTGTATTGTTTGGTTAATTTTTGCTTGTTCCTTATTTTTCTTTGTGGGGTAGCAAGGGCAGATATGATGAGAAGGGGAGATGAGTGGGATGGTAGTGCATGATATGAAACTCACAAAGAATCAACAAAATGTTAAAAAGAGAGAGAAGTGAGGTGTTATTCTAATAGGTCTGCCTTTGTACATTACTTGCTCTTTTAGCTTTGTAGCTTTTAAGATTCTTTCTTTGTTCTGTATGTTTAATGTTTTGATTATTATGTGCCAAGGGGACTTTGGTGTTCTATGTGCTTTGTAAGTCTTTATAGGCATCTACTACCTTAGGTTAAAATATGATTTTGTTGAAAATATTTTCTGTGCTTTTGAGCTGGGTTTCTTCTCCTTCCTCTATTCCTATTATTTGTAGATTGGTCTTTCCTTAGTGTCCCATATTTCTTGGATGTTTATGCCAGGATTTTTTTCTTTAGATTTAACATTTTCTTTGACCAAGGTAGCTATTTATCCTATTGTATCTGCACTGCTTGAGAGTCTCGTGTGTCTCTTGTATTCTCTTGCCGAGGGTTGCCTCTGAGGTTCCAGATCATGTTCCTAAATTTTTCTTTTCCAGTTTTCCCTCAGTGTGTGTTTTCTTTCTTGATCCTATTTCCACTTTGGGGTTTTGATATGTTTTATTCATTTCCTTTCACTGTTTGCGTTTTTATAGATTTCGTTGTGGAATTATTCAATTCCTCTTTGAGGATCTCTATAGTGTTCACAAAGGCTATTTTAACGTGTTTCTCTTGTGCTTTAGCTATATTGCATCGCTCTGGGCCTGTTGTGGTTGGGTTGCTGGGCACTAATAGAGACATATTATTCTGGCTGTTATTGATAGTGTTTTTGTGCTTGCATCTTGGCATCTGAGTTTGAGATGATTGTAAATCTAGGTGCTAATTGTTAGTCCTGTGAGTCACCAGAAAACAAACAAACAAACAAACAAACAAAAATACTAAATACTGATCAAGAGATGGATTTTGGTCAGGACCATTCCCTAGAATTTTCCAGCTGAGAATGGCTTTGTGGCATGTTTCAGGGGGTTAGAAGGACAAGCCTAAAGGCTACCATTCTTTCCCATAAGACTTTGTTCTTTTCCAGAACTATAATTCCCAGCATTCCAGGATATTATGTGGTTCCTGGTCAGGTGGAGCTTTCAAGATATTATCTAATCTTATCTCTGTTGAGTGTTTTGTTCTTTGATTTCTCTTGCCCTCTGTGTTTTTTAGGAAAGTGTGGTGGCTGGGTGTTGTCTAGTGGGGAATGCTTCTGGGATCCTGCCAGGTGCAGCCATTGGGATTTTGAATACAATGTGTTACTTGGTATTGGAAGCTGACACTTAGGAATGGGGATGGGTGAGAAGGGGGAAAGTGAAGGGGTCCACATGACAAAGGAAAGGAAGCAGATTGTTCACAGGATCTACTTGGTTCCCAAGGAATGGGAGCAGAGGGTGAGAGGCAACACCCAGGTAGTCTGCTACAGAGCTGGGCATGAGACTGGTAAATTAGGTTTGGAGGACAAGGAGAGTGGAGATCTCAAGCTTGCTTACGCGTTTCCCTGCCCTACTTGCTTCTCCAGCAGGCTTGGCCTGTGGGTTCCCGGGAAATGCCTGCTGTATCTGGGGACTGATACAAAGGGATGAGTTGGGAGAAAGGTGGGAGAAGACCTACATGATCTGCTGGAGAGGAAGGCATAGAGAAGGGAAAAGACATAACAGATGGTCTGCTATAGACTTGGGGTGAGACTGTGGGAGTGGATTTAGAGGATAGGAAGGACAGGGAAAAGTCTGTAACTACCTACTTCCCTGGCCTGTGTGACCTACAGGTTCCCAGCATGTCTGCTGGAGATGGGGGCTAGGACCATGGGATGAGTGATGAGGAAAGTTGGAGGAGAAGTTTTACCTGATCCACTGGAGACAATGAGGAAGAGAGAAAGGCAAATCTGGCTCTTTCAAGCTACGAGAAGCTGAAACTACCTGCATACCACTGCAGGATTGCAGCTCCACCTGGATGCTCATTTATGGAACTACACACTCACTGTACTACTACTACAGAGAAGATTGTGATACTGTCACAAACACATACAAACCACACACACACACACACACACACACACACACACACACACACAGGTAGGAGCAGGGCCAGTCTTCATAACTAGGTGGCCAACTACCTTCATGAGACTGCCATATTTTATTTATAGTGTAAGTGGCTAAATGGCAAAGCAATACTAACCATCAGATGTGAGCTTGGTAAATTCAGTCAACTACAGTCCTGGGAAGATCAAGCCAATCCTACATCATCAGTAGTAAAAGAGATATTTGATAACTGAGGGGGAAATGTTTGAACTTTTAAATCAAGTGGCTTTCTAAGGTGCCATGTTTCCCAGAACTAACCCTTAAATATTCAGTAGCACCTCTCTTTCTGCCCCCCCCCCTTTTCTATGAAGATAACAAGAATAGTAACTTGTAAAGAAAAGTGCTCTATGCTTGGTTCAAGAAAGATGATAATAACAAGATTGCTCTTGGTTGTACATCTGAGTTAGATGATAAGACCCTGTCTCTGTTTGGGTTTCATTGCTTTGAAAAGATACCATGGCCAGGGAAACTCTTATAGAGGACGTTTAATTGGGGCTGGCTTACAGTTTCAGAGGTTCTGTCCATTATTATTGTCATGATGGGAAGCATGTCAGCATCCGGGCAGACACTGGCTCTGGAAGAGCCAAGAGTTCTACATCCTGATCTGAAGGTAGCCAGGAAGAAAGAGGCTTCCTCAGGCAGCCAGGAGTATCTGCTTACACACTGGGCAGAGCCTGAGAATAGGAGACCTCAAAGCCCACCTGCACGGTGATACATTTTCTCCAACAAGGCCACATGTCTTCCAATAAGGCCACATCCTCTAATAGTGCCACTCCCTATGACCCAGCATTCAAACACATTTAGTCTGTGTGGGCCAAACCTATTCAGACTACCACAGACCCTATTACTGAAGACAGCATAAATGTTGAATACAGGACTGAGTGAAATAGAATGGGAAGCTCTCTCCATGCTAGCTAGCATACACAGTTCCTGAAGGTACTATGCAGTTTGCTGGGGAAGAAAACTCATCAACAGTTTTATTTGTCTATGGAACTTGCATGTTAAAGTACCCACATGCTAGGCAAGATGTGCCCATATGTGCAATGGTGGCATGACTGTTTCAAGGGTAATCAACCATTTTCTGGATAGATTTGAATCCCACTCCACACCAGGGAATATATCTATATCTATAGCTATCTAGATATGTCTGGTACTGTACACCTAGTCAAATCCTACTGCCTTAGAAGAGAATTTAATACTTTTGTTTTGTCAAAGAATAAGTAGTCAAACTGCCTTCTAAATGTTTACATATATTCCCATATACCACTACTATTCTCAACCTTGGTCAGAGAATTTATTAATTATTTTTGCTATGAAAAATGGTGAAAGCAGAGAACCATAACTGACCAGTATGTTGATAATAAGTAATTGTTGTGTGCACAGCCTTCATCGGGGCTTCTCTAACAAACACTTCAAGGCTTATGGAATGGAAAGGATACAAGAGCTTGAGGATGGCGATGAATACTATTTAACACTGTCTTCTTGATATGGCATTAACTACTGAAATCATGAACACAGAAACTACTGTCACAGGATCACAGCAACACAGAGAGAGAGAGAGAGAGAGAGAGAGAGAGAGAGAGAGAGAGAGAGAGAGAGAGAGAGAGAGAGAAAGAGAGGAGAGAGAGAAAGAAACAGGGCTAGTTGGGAGGAAGGGTCCAGGCAGGTAGGCGTGAGGGAGAGGTAAGGGAAGGTGATAAGAGGAGTAAACACAATCACAACATATTTCACAGATGTATGAAACTGTCAAAAAAAAAAAACCCAAACAATTAAACAAGGCAAGGAAAATAATAGAAAATAACAGATAGACTTATAGTCTGGAAATAATGATAAATTGCATTTAGTAATGACATCTTTATCACTTAATGTATCTCAAAAGACACAGTAGACTGAGAAAGAAAAATAGGATTTGAAGGGGACAGCACATGACTGTGTTTCAGTTTTTAAGCTTAAGTACACAGACAATATTACTGATGAGTTATTCTCATGGCAGGGTTTTAGGGCTCTATGGCAAAGTATTCAGGAGACTGTTACTACACACAGATGTGGCTCCTTGATAGTTTTAACTCACATTCATGTGTTTCATACTATATTATTGTATGCTGGCTGTGATTCTCGGGTGCTATTTTTTAAAGCCTAAAGTCTTAGCTTTCTCATTTTGATGAAGGATAACTTAACACAAAAGAAAGTATGGAAATTTGGAAAAATCCCAGTCCTTAAAATCGAACTGAGCCTTCCTGTAATATAAACATCTGTAGGGACTGTCCAGAATTGACATCTTTGACTCCTTGAAAGAGCATCACCACCACCCAGCACCAAGAGGCAGAACAGTTGCCATAGCTCATACCACCACAAATCAAGGCCAACAGGACCCTGCAAGAGAGAGCTATGTCAGTGTGGTGGGCATTTCATGAAAAACACAGAGCAGAAAATGTCAGACACTAGAACCACACAATATAGAATCATTGAAACATAAAGAGAAAACTGTTCTACAAAAATACTCAGTTAAAGAACAGTGTAATTGGTACTCTCCTTGTTCCTGTTCCCAAATGTTATAAAGCCTTTTCTGGAGGCAAGACACACCATCTTTAAGGGAAGTTCTTTAAGACTCAGGAAACAACAACACACAAATCTTAGTAAGTCTCTAAAACTAGACTCAGGAGGCCCCTCCTCTCCCAAGGTTATATAAGCACAAAGGTTGGCTGAGCAATGAGATTCTCAGACATGTTGAGCTGCCCCAAATCATACAGAAAGCCTCAGAGGTGGGCTTTTGATGTCTCAGTTGCCTTTGACTCTTCCAAGCTCCTGTAAGTAACCCTTCACTGTATAGTCTTGTAAGTAACTCCAATACATCCCTTGGCTCACAACGTTGGATTTTGGTGGTATTATTACATGCCAGAGCTGGGAACCAAGTGTTCAAACACACAAGCCTTGGAGGAATGGATCACATTTAGACCATGGCAGATGCTATGATTCAAAGGCAAACCATTTTAAGAAAAATAAAGAAAAGAAAAACACAAGAACTGAGCCATGGTGGCACCTGCATTTAATCCCAGCATTTTATGTTTTAAGGAAGGGAAAAATCATTGCAGGCATGCAGGGCTACATAGTGAGTTAGAAGCTGGCCTGTTAAAAGAAGGAGGAAGGAAGGGATGAGGGAAGGAGGGAAAAGGGAAGAAGGGAGGAAATGAGAGAGAGTGAAAGAGAGAAAGAGGGGGGATGATCATTGTGCTAAAAAAGCATAGACTTATATTGTTATTATTATTATGAGGCAGACAAAGGTAAGGAAACAAAACTAGCCAAAAATTAGTTGAGATAGGAAATGGAAAACTTACTATTATATTTATTAGGAAACAAAAAAAAATTATGGTGTCAACAATGTTTCCTTTTCAGAAAAGGCATTTTTTTTCAAATCATATGTTCTTTGGTGTAAATATCACTTTTATTTCCTTGGGTGAAGGGATGGTCTGAGAGCTGTATCCAAGCTGCGTAAATACAGGGCTGAGTCCAGAGTGTTTCTTTATTTGTTCTAACTGTTCCTAGGCCTAAGCCTGGAAGCGTCTAGCCTCTCTACTATCTAATCATCCAAGCTGAATGATTCAATCCAGCTTTTCTCAGCTTCTGCCTGAATTGCTCTGCTTGGTCTCATATTCACTTTGGCAATGTGTTCTAATCTTCTAGCTCTTTCTCATCCTCTGGCTTCTTGAGTCTTCACATGTGCCTAGATTGGTTTTGGTTTTGGTTTTGTTTGTTTGTTTGTTTGTTTGTAACCTGTCTCTGTAAAACTGTCACAGTAAAACT